>PVHP010043662.1:0-14433 GCA_004024765.1 Zapus hudsonius
TACCCACGACATCCAGGGGTACGCGATCCCTCCTCACAACCACCAACCCCCACAGCCCCGACAACTGAAACAGCCCCACTGCCCACTGTGCTCTGCCATCCCCCACACCCACCAACCCCTGCAGATATCTCAAAGGCATTCCACCAACCACCTCAAGTAGAATCAAAATGGGCAGAACTCAACACAACAATATTACACCAGCTGAGGAAACTGCACCAAATGACAACAAAAACACCACTAAAGAGAGAGAGCAGAAGAAGAACCAGGATGATAAGACACGAAACCACAATCATACTGGCACAGATACTACGGAGAACTTATTGTTAGTCATGCAAGAAAAGATGGACAAACATATTGAATGGGTGCAAAGTCAGCTCATTAGCTTTGCCACCAGGCTTAATATATTAGAGGAGAACCAAATGGACGTCAGACATTGAAAAAATAATCTCAAAATTTATTTGGAAGGGCAAGATACGCAAATTGCTAAAACTATTCTGAGGAGAAAAACTTACACAGGAGGTATCACTATACCTGACTTTAAAACATACTACAAAGCCTAACTGAAACAACATGGTATTGGCAGAAAAACAGACAGTCTGACCAGTGGAATAGACTCAAAGACCCAGCCTTTAATGCAAATAACTTCAGCTTCTTAGTCTTTGACAAGGGTGCCAACAATGTATGCTGGGCCAAAGATAGCATCTTCAACAAATGGTGCTGGACAAACTGGATAAACACATGTCCAAAAATGAAATTAGACCCACTCTTTTCACCATGTACACAGATCAACTCCAAATGGATCAAAGACCTCAATATCAAGCCTGTAACCCTGAACACCCTGGAAGAAAAAGTAGGAGGAACCTTAAATGAGATAGGAGTAGGGAATAACTTCCTGAGCAAATCTCCAGTAGCCCAGGAAGTGCAACAGTCACTTAACCAATGGGACCTGATCAGGCTCAAAAGCTTCTGTACAGACAAAAACACCTTTCTCAAAGTCAATAGACCCCCTTCAAATTGGGAGATGATTTTCACCAGCTACAACACAGACAGAGGCCTGATTTCCAGAATCTACAGAGAATTCAAAAAAATTAATAGCAAAAACCCAAATTGCCCACTCACAAAATGGGACACTGATCTCAACAGAGAATTCACAGAGGAAGAAACACAAATGGCCTTTTCTCACCTGATAAAGTGCTCAGCATCCCTAAGCATCAGGGAAATCAAATCAAAACCACAATGAGATACCACCTTACCCCGGTCAGAATGGCAATAATAAAGAAAACCAACAACAATTGTTTCTGGCGAGGGCGTGGGGAAAGAGGAAACCTTATTCACGGCTGGTGGGATTGCAAACTTTTTCAACCACTATGGAAAGCAGTGTAGAGACTCCTGAACTCAATAGACATAGAACTACCAATGGACCCAGTTTCCCTCTACTAGGCATCTACCCGCAAGATGTCACATCTCGACACAGAAACATTTGTACAACTATATTTATAGCAGCTCAATTCATAATAGCCAAGAATTGGAATCAGCCCAAATGCCCATCCATGGACGAATGGACAGAGAAACTGTGGTATATTTACACGATGGAATTTTACTTAGCTGAAAGGAAAAATGATATATCAAAATTTTGGAAAAATGGTCTGACTTCGAGCATATCTTACTAAGCGAACAATCAAAAGAACAGAGAATGGAATGCCACATATTCTCCCTCATATGTGGTCCTTAACCAGGATTACCGTGTTCTTTATGCAGACTAGTAGTCAGAAGTGAGAGGTTATGGATGAGGGGTAAGGGATGGGGGGAGGGGAATGGCTTAAGCTTGAGGATAAACCATATTAGGTTCAAAAACATAAAATCCTCACGAGCATACTGTAACCTATTGAATAAGTAGTGAGCGTCATCTGGCAAGAGGGGCCATGAGTGGTAGGGGAGAGAGTCTAAGCCTGTGAACAATTAGATCAGCCTGACAACCCCTGGTTCAATCCTTTGGTTCCTTCCCTCACTGAGATGTTGACCAAAGCGACTCATAAGTTTCCAACAAGACAGAATTCTGTCGAAGCTCTTGGGTGCCCTCCCCAGGCCTGAGGCAAAACTCTGTTGCTGAAGAAACCACAGAATGCCATCGACCAGCATCGAGAGACCCTTCAACATCCCAAACGGTATCCAGCCCCCAGAAGGCAGTTAGTGTAGTGCTAGAAGGCACTGCACAGGCTGCCAGGGGAAAATGATCAACAACAGCTGGAGTAAACAGAGACCACTGACAGGAAACACAATCTGTGGTCATGAGTAGGCTGACCACACCCCCTACTGGGAGAGAACAGTAAACCAAGAAAGGAGCACTTGTGCAACGGAGGAGCCTGGGCCTGGGGGAGACATTCAGCAGCTTTCAAATTTGGCCAATTTTCTACTTAGTGAGGGGGACCCCTTGTCTGGAACTTGGGATTCAGGTCGATAGTCACCAGATCCCGTACTCTTGAGGTCCCAAGACAAGATGCACTATGGGAGCGATTGACGGGGAGGCTACTAAAAATAGAATCTAGGTAAACCATAAATGTGTATATTTGTTAACCTTCACTGATCACACTGTCCGATGGAGACTGTGCTTGTATTTTTCAGGATGCAGCGAGAGAGCTGAGGCCATCTAACCCTACCAACCGACTGTAGGCCGATACCTGAGATTCTGGCATAGAGGAGCCACCGCAGTCATACCGTGGAGGATCCATATGGAACCCCACAGAGAATGACGGGAGGAACGAGGGACCCACAGCCACAGACATTCAACCTACACAGGATAAGCCAGTGAGACATTAACCAACGATCTTCGACACAAAGACCCCTAAACTCAAAACCTTAAAGCAGCTTCAATACTCATCCACCACGACTCAGGGAACTATGTGGAAGAGGGGGCGGAAAGATTGTAAGAGCCGTGGTGGGGGAGACTATCCAGAGGCATGGCACCCTTCAGTAACAACACACTTGGGCCTGGAGGACTGGGCTGAGTACTAGGCTATCCAGGGTCCCCTGCCACAAGTAATGATCCAGATGGCCCACTGAGGAGGATATCCAGTTGATTGGGGATCGGGAGGGGGGCATTGGGGAATTGGGGATAACAACTCATTTTTTACCCACTGAATAATGTAACTCATTATGGACAATAAATATATATTTAAGACTTAAAAAAAACCCAAAAGTAAAATGTTTGAATAAACATCTCACTAGAACAATATACTTAGCACATTAAATTTGCATATTTGTCACCAGAAATGTAAATAAAATAACAATCCACTCATATCCACTAAAATGGGTATAATCAGAAAGACAATGTAAGTGTTGGAAAGGTCCTGGAGAAACTGGAACCCTCATATATTTCTGATAGAAATATAAATGTATATCTGGTTTAGAGAACAGTTTGACAGTTTCTTAAGTTAAATATAAATTTATTGTGTCATCCAATAATATCCTTCCTAAATATCGACCCAAGAGTAAGGAATCATGTCTACAGAAAGGCTTATACAGAAATATTTATCTCAGCATTCAAAATAGCTAGATTAAATATCCACCAATGTCTTTGTTTTTTTGTGGTATTGGGGATAGAACTCAGGGCTTCACCTATGCTAGGCAAGCTCTGATCCACAAAGTGAAGTCTACACATAAAAAGGAATGATATTCAGTTCTTCAAAGGAAAAAAGTAGTGGTGAATACTACAACATGCATAAACTCAAAAACATTGTGCTAAGTGGGAAAAAGAACTGCATGGTGTCCATAAACTGGTGATTTTATAGAGCTGTATTGTAGCAGAACATCATGTGACTATTCAAACAGGAAAAAAAAAACAGTGAGACTACCTCATGTAACTGCTCAAATAATGCAAAATGAGACCATCCAGAACCACCTGGGACTAATAAAAACATCACTGTCATTGTCTCATTGTAATCACATCTCCATGTCATTAGCCTTTAAAATTGCCTGCTCCCATCAAGCACCTAATGCCATGACATATCTGAAACCCCATATAAGGACAGAAAAGAGAAGTAAAGCCTATCCTGGGAATTCCCTAATGCCCCCTTAGTTCATTAATAATAGTCCCCTCCATTAAAGTATTCTCATAAAGTGAGCTATTCAAACCCCTGGGGTCAGGGCATGACTCTCTCTTAGGAATCCCATACTTCCTTTTAAGTGTGTTCTTGCCATGTAATAAAAATCCCCAATTCCTTTGTTTAGTCTCTGAATTCTTTCTCTGACAGTGACAAGCACCTAGAAACACTAGGTAGAGATCCCTATCTGCTCTTTGAGATCTCCCTAGTCTTCACCTTCTGGCAAAAAAGGAGCCAGTCATAAAAGACCACACAGTATATGCTTCATTTATATAAAATATCCAGAAAAAACTTAATAGATAGAAGCAAAATGTAGTTTATTGATTGCCTGTGACTAGATATATGAATAGGGAGTGACTGTAAGTGGATCTTTTTAGGGTGATAGATATTCTAAAACACAATCTAAAACTGGATTGTGATGATAGAGTTCCAATGCTCTGGTTAATGAAAAAGCACACACAGCTTTATATACACCTAAATTCTCTACAACAAGTATGCAAATGATACAGAATAGGAGAAAGCTAGCTTATTTAGCTATTTCAGTCAGGGACTGAGGCCCAGATGGAACCAGGAGATGTCACTCCACATGACTTCCTCCTGCCATCTTATCTGGGCACAAGAATGAAAACTGACAGCACTGGAATTTGTGTCTGACAGAAACTGATCTACAAGGCCCCCTGCTGTCCACAGTCTAGTGTGCTCCAACAGACCCAGGTGTGGATGGACTCTGGAATCCATCCTCCAGATTTATTAGCCAATCTTATCTTTTCTCTGCCTACCTGGATTAAACATTATAAAGGTAGTGGCCATGCCTTCTTCTACTGTCTTCCTCCTGACTCTTGCTCTCTTGCAAGACCCTTCTGCGATCAGCTCCCTGGCTGGGTGTGGTCTGGACTTCTCCCACATGAGTTTTTGGTCCCCAGCCCCACTACTTGCTAATTCACACACTGGATTTACTATGTGGGTGCAGCTCTCCAACTTTTCCCTAACCTTCCTCCATGGCATATGCCATGTGTGTTCCACTTCTAGCTCTCCACTCACTTCACAGTTTTATTCAAGCTTGGCTCCACCTTAACTATGTGGGTAATTTCCCCCTAACTTTTATCTAACCTTTTTATGGTCTCTAAACCAAACAAGTGCGGATTTCTATTCTGGACCTACCACATGGGGGTGCTTTTGCTAACTTTTCCCCTAAACTTCCCTTCAGGGGAAAAGTACATGGTGAATGCCCTGCGAATCTCTTGTAAATTTTCCTATACTGGCTCCTAGATTCTATCTTCCATGTGTTTGCAACCCCCTCTAATCTTGCTTTGGAATCTTGTTTTCCCATAGATACCACACAACTGTGGCTCCATTCTAACTTCTCTTTAAATATGTTCTAAGTTCTCTTTAAAGAGCCTCAGTTTCTCTTAAATGATAAACTACTTTCCATGTACTTGCAGATAGTCCAATTTCTTCCTAAACTTCCATGTTTCTTAAATGTGGTTTTCATATAAAAACCTGTTCTGGTCTTCCTTCCCAGATCCCAATTCCTCTTAAACAACCTCCACAATTTATGATTTCTCCCCAAAGAAATTTAATAACTCACAATTTGTCCTTTTTTAATTTGTCTTTATTATTTTTCATTAAAGATTATGAAAGAACTCAAAACTTGGGGTGCATAAATCTGGGTGCCCTCTGGACCCTCAAAATCCTGCATCATAAGCAAGTTTGAACTTTTTCTAAAACTCTCTATTGGCAAAGGTATGTATGGACCCATTTTTGGCAACGTTTTTATGAACTTATTTATATGAAAAGAGGAGAGAGAGAGAGAGAGAAAGAGAGAGAGAGAGAGAGAGAGAGAGAGAGAGAGAGAGAGAGAGAATGGGTATGCCAAGGCCTTTTGTGCTGCAAATGAACTAGAGATGCATGTATCCCTTTGTGCATCTGGCTTTCATGGTACTGGTATTGGGGAATTGAACCAGGGCCATCAGGCTTCGCAAGCAAGCACCTTTAATCACTGAGCCACCTCCAGCACTTTTGACAGTATTTTTACTTTCATGAAGCAAGGATGTTTCCAAGAGAAATGTGCTTTTAGTTTGCTGGGAAGAAAAACAGAAATAAAATACATTCTGAATAATGATGAACTTTATGATTTATTTCTATTTCATCAATTTGTCAAGGAATATATTTTGTGATTCATATACATCTGTACTAGTATTTTTCCTGAGTATATTGATCAGTTTTTCCATTGAGCACTTGCTAATATTTCCTTATTCACTAAATAGTATTCTGCCCCAGACCCTGCTCAGCTAGCAGATAAATGTTAACTTTTAGATCTTTCTCCTCAACAATGCTTTCAATTCTATAATTCTACTTTTGACACAAAATAAGTATGACTACCTCCTGACTGGAAGTGGGTGGATCCGTGACCTTCTGGGGTTATCTAAATGTGGATAAACTTTAACAGTTTTATTTGACATGTACATGTCCTCTTTGTCTTTCTCCCTTCTCATTGCTCTGAGTAAAGAATAAGGAATGGAGAAAATCAGGTTTTTCCCTTTATAATTATTGAATTTTTACATGACTTCCTTTTACCCCACAAGTATAGGAATGCAGGTAGCCAGCAAGCTGTTCTGCAAGGGTGTGGGCACAGGTGAATTTGAACCATTGCTGAATTAAGTTATTCTGTAAAAATCAGAGCTTCTTGAAATGTGACTTACTAACTTTGAACCACAAATCTGTTTAACTTGTAATATTCTATCACAGATAATTTTACTAGAAGCTGGAACCTTTGGAGTAATCACATACAACATTTTTGAATGTTGCCAGTAAGAAAATATTTACCTATTCAGTTTCTGACTTTTGCTTTATACTGAATTCTACTATATCTACACTTAATTTGCATAATTCACATGAGATGAAACATGGTTAACATTCACAGTAGTTTTATAAGACATATGCCTATAACCAGGAATAATTATTGGGATAAAAGTCAGAGTTTTAAAATAGGGCTGCCTTTAATAATAAGATTGTTGAGCACTCAGGATTAGTTTGTTCAGCATACTATACTAATCAACATAAATAAGAATGGTTTAGTGAGGGGAGTTCCTTCAATATTCTACTGTTATATGAAACCCTAAGCAAACATTTGGAGCTTTGAAATGACCCAGAAAGGCCATTCCACTAAATTTCTATAAAAACAAATGCATAGAACAATGAAATAGAAGACCCAAGTATAAGTTCATGTAAGGACAGCCACATGAATTTTGACAGAGGTATATACATTGGACAAAAGACAGCATTTTCAACATACTATGCTTTAAAAACTGGATATCTACATGTAGAAGAATGAAGCTAGACCCTAATCTCTCACCCTGCATAAAAATCAACTCCAAATACCTTAAGGAACATATTGTAAGACCTGTAAACCTGAAATGACTAGAGGAAAAAAAATAAGGAAACACTTCAAGCTATAGGCATGGAGAGGTACTTTCTAAATAGGACCCCAGTAGCCTAGGAAGTAATGCAAAGAACCAACAGATGAGACCTCATGAAACTAAAAGAATTATTGTAAACTATCAACCAAGTGAACAGACAACCTAGAGGATGGAAGAAAACCTTTGTGAACTGTATTTCTGGCAGAGTATTAATATCTAGAATGTACGAAGCATTGAAAAAAAAAACTAATCTTCAAAACAACAGTCAAGGGGGCGGAGCAAGATGGTGGACGAGTAACAGCGTCGCCAGGACTCTCCAGAAAGGTTTGATCTCTTCAGCTGGTATCCCGGCTTTGGACACCGGCTGGACCCAAGTTCGGGCTCTCCCTCCCTCCCCAACCCCTAGGCCCGAGCAGACAGGGTTCTCCAGCAGCTCTCTGCTCCCCTGTGGAGCAGAGGGCCAAGCCCTCCCCCCCCAATAGCTCCCGCCATTATCCCCTTGCGGTGGGTTCCAAGCTCTCCGCGGAGGTTTCATTTCCGGACTGGGATCCAGGCCCCAGGTCACGGCCTCTCCTCGGCTTCGGCTTTGGGACCACAGCAGGGTTCCCAAGCTGCTCTCAGCTCTGCAGGGGAGCACGGAGCTGGCTGGGCCTTGTGCACCCAGGGCTCAAGCCTTTGTCCCCTCGCAGCAGGTGGCGGGTTCTGGGTCCTTGGCGCCAATTGAGTGGCTTCCCCCGCAGAAGCACCGGTCCTCAGACGTGGTCCTCTCCACGATCTGAAAGGGGAGGGGTTGTCTCGCCGCGGAGGTTTGCTTGCCTGACTGGGATCCAGGCCCCGGGTCACGACCTCTCCTCAGCTTCGGCTTCAGGACCACAACAGGGTTCCCTAGCTGCTCTCAACTCTGTAGGGGAGCACGGAACTGGCTGGGCCTTGTGCACCCAGGGCTCACAAATTTGTCCCCTTGCGGCGGGTTCCGGGTCCTTGGCGCCAATTGAGTGGCTTCCCCCGCAGAAGCACTCGGTCCTCAGACGTGGTCCTCTCCACGATCTGAGAGGTGATGAGTTGTCTCTCCGCAGAGGTTTGGTTGCCTGACTGGGATCCAGGCCCAGGGTCGGGGCCCGCCCAGCCTCTCCTCAGCTTCAGGACCACTGAGTCCCACTTCCCTATCTGGGCATGGGCAGAAACAAAAGGAAAAACGTAACTGCCCAAGCAAGGGCCCCTAGTCCCATTATGGAACACAAAAGTGGCAAGGAAGTGGAAGGAGCTCATACACAATTGCAGAGAGAGAATAATATGACTCCTGACCACAACAGCAATGCAGTTAATGGCAGATATGGAAATTATGAGAAAAGACACGAATGAGATGAAGCATTCCTACTCAAGCATAGACTCCAGACTGAATATGATGGAGAGAAATATGAATGAATTCAGAAATACATTAAGTGAATTAAAGATTAATCAACTAAGAGAAGAGCTGGACAATCAATTAATTAAATTTGATGAGGACTTAAGAAAACTAAAAAATGATTATCAGGAATCCCAAGCAAAAACAAAAATAGATTGGAAAGTGGATATCAACAAAGATTTAGAGGCTATTAAAATTATAGCAGAAACCAAAAATGAAGAAGAAATACTAAAAACATCCCTTGAATCATTCAGTCCCAGGGTTGATAATCTGGAGGACAGACTTTCAGAAGTAGAAGACAAATCAGAAGGAATTAATAAGGATGTCATAGGTTTTAATAAATTCAAGAAATCAAGTGAGCACAATTTGAAGGATCTATGGGATACAATAAAGAGGACCAATATTAGAATCAAGGGGATCGCAGAGGGAGAAGAAGCCCAGGCTAAGGGAATAGGAAATATCTTCAACAGAATTATTCAAGAAAACTTTACCTATCTAACAAGAGAAAGTCCACTCAACTTTCAAGGGGCCCAGAGGACCCCAAACAGACTTGACATGAAGAGAAATTCTCCAAGACACATTTTAATTAAGATGCCTATCATAGAAAGCAAAGAGAAAATACTCAAAGCTGCTAGAGGAAAGCAGGCAGTAACTTACAGGGGAAAAGCCATCAGACTTACCTCAGACTTCTCATTAGAAACCATAAAAGCCAGAAGGGCTTGGAGTAATGCTTTTCAGGCCCTAAAGAAGTATGGCTTTCAACCTAGACTATTGTATCCAGCAAAGTTATCCCTCCTGATAGAGGGAGAAGTGAAAGTGTTCCATGAAGTATAACAGCTCTATGACTATTTCAAAACAAAAGCACAATTTCAGAAGATCCTACAAGAGATATCTCATACAGAAGAAACAAGAAATCTTCCTCAGAAGAATACCAGAGTTCAGACACGACAATCACAGTCAGTGGGCTAATAACAACAGCACAGACAAAACCTTCATTATCCCTTCATCATGGCAGGGCTCAAAGCAAACATCACAGTTATATCACTGAATATAAATGGACTTAACTCCCCTATAAAAACACAGACTTGCAGGGTGGATCAGAAAAATGAACCCTTCCATATGCTGTCTTCAGGAAACACACTTTACTTCCAAAGACAGCAACCTTCTTAGAGTTAATGGATGGAAAACAGTTTATCAGGCATGTGGAAGTAAAAAGAAAGCAGGTGCGGCTACACTAATCTCTGACAAAATAGACTTTACACCAAAATCAATTAAAAAGGATAATGATGGTCACTTCTTACTCATCAAAGGAATGATCCACCAGGAAAATGTCACCATCATCAACATATATGCATGAAATTTGGGTGCAACACAGTTCATAAAGGAAACCCTACTCAAAAATAATGCAGAAATAGACTCTAATTCCATCGTAGTAGGAGATTTTAATACACTACTATCAGCTCTAGACAGATCAACAAAACAGAAGATCAGCAGGGACATAACAGAGCTTAAAGACACTATTGATCAGCTGGGAATAACAGATATTTACAGAACATTCTACCCCAAAGACACAGATTATACATTCTTCTCAGCAGCACATGGGACCTTTTCTAAAATTGATCACATCTTATGTCACAAATCTTCCCTAAACAAATTCAGGAAGATTGAGGTAGTTCCTTGCATCATATCAGACCACAGTGCATTAAAGGTAGAAGTTAACAATGGAACAGGATCCAGAAAATACACAAAGTACTGGCGCCTCAATAATTCACTCCTAAAAATGATTGGGTCATCCAAGAAATAAAACAGGAAATTCAGAATTTCCTAGTATTAAATGATAACGATAGCATATCATATCAGAACTTATGGGACACAAAGAAGGCAGTCCTGAGGGGAAAGTTCATCGCACTAAATGTCTTCATATCAAAGACAGAAAGGTCTCAAATCAATAGCCTAACCACCCACCTAAAAGCATTGGAACAGATGGAAAAAGCTAACCCGAGGAGCTCAAGACGAAAGGAAATAATTAAAATCAGAGCTGAGATTAATAAATTGGAAATAAAGAAAACAATTAAAAAATAGATAAATCAAAGAGTTGGTTCTTTGAAAAAGTTAATAAGATCGACAAACCTCTGGCCAACCTAATCAAACAAAGAAATGAGAAAGCCCAAATCAACAAAATCAGAAAAGACAATGTTGAGATCACAACAGACCCAAAAGACATTCAAAGAATCATCAGGTCATACTTCCAAAACCTCTACTCCACAAAATTAGAGCACCTGGAAGAAATGGACAGGTTTTTTGACACCTACCAACTGCCAAAGCTTAACCCAGAGCAGATAAAAGCATTAAATAGACCTATCACACCCACAGAGATTGAAGATGTAATCAAAAAACTTCCCAAAAGGAAAAGCCCAGGACCAGATGGTTTCTCAGCTGAATTCTACCAAGCCTTCATCACAGAACTGAAACCACTATTTCTGAAGCTTGTTAGAAGCATCGAAAAAGACAGAAGGCTTCCAAACACCTTCTATGAAGCTTCGATTGCCCTAATCCCCAAACCCGGCAAGGATACAACAAGAAAAGAGAACTATAGACCCATATCTCTGATAAACTTAGATGCAAAAATCCTGAACAAAGTCCTAGCAAACCGGATACATTGCTACATCAAAAATATTATCCACCCTGACCAAGTTGGCTTTATTCCAGAGATACAGGGATGGTTCAACATACGCAAGTCGATAAATGTGATACACCACATTAATCGGCTCAAACACAAAAACCACATGGTTATCTCAATAGATGCGGAGAAGGCTTTTGACAAAATTCAACACCTCCTCATGTTCAAAGCTCTCGAAAGAATAGGCATAGATGGCCTATTTCTCAATTTAATAAAGTCAATTTACAAATCTCCTAAAGCACAGATCATTGTCAATGGGGAACGACTCAAGGAGTTCCCACTCAATTCAGGAACAAGACAAGGATGCCACTCTCACCACTCCTCTTTAACATAGTGCTTGAAGTTCTAGCTCAAGCGATAAGACAAGAGAAGGACATAAAAGGAATACAAATTGGAAAGGAAGAAATTAAACTATCCCTCTTTGTAGATGACATGATCCTTTATATATCAGACCCAAAGAATAGTATCAGTAACCTCTTGAAGGTGATTAATGCCTTCAGCAAGGTGGCAGGATACAAAATTAACACACAAAAATCAGTAGCCTTTCTATACGCAGAAGGCAAGCAGACAGAAAAAGACATCAGAGAAACTGTTCCATTTTCTATAGTCTCTAAGAAAGTCAAATACCTTGGAATATCACTAACCAAGGAAAATATTGAAACACTCAAGAAGGAAATAGAGGAGGACATGAGAAGATGTAAAGATATTTCATGTTCGTGCATTGGGAGAATCAATATAGTAAAAATGGCAATCCTGCCAACAGCGATCTACAGATTCAATGCTGTTCTGATAAAAATCCCAACCTCTTTCTTCACAGACAGAGAATAAATAATCTCTAAATTTATTTGGAAAAGCAAAAGACCTCCGATAGCCAAAACCATTCTAAGTAACAAATTCTACTCAGGAGGCATCACCATGCCTGACTTCAAACATATTACAAAGCAATAGTAATGAAAACGGCATGGTACTGGCATAAAAACAAAAAGACAGATCAATGGAACAGAATTGAAGACCCAGATTTAAATGGAAGTAACTTCAGTTATCTGGTCTTTGACAAGGGGGCCAACAATGTACGCTGGGCCAAAGATAGCATCTTCAACAAATGGTGCTGGACGAATTGGATAAACACGTGTAAAAAAATGAAAATAGACCCACTCCTTTCACCATGCACAAAAATCAACTCCAAATGGATCAGAGATCTTAATATAAACCCAGTAACCCTGAACATCCTGGAAGAAAAAATAGGAGGAACTCTGCATGAAATAGGAGTGGGAAAAAATTTCCTCAGCAAATCTCCAGCAGCCCAGGAAATATGACAAACACTTAACCAATGGGACGTATTCAGTCTCAGAAGCTTCTGTACAGACAAACAAACCACACTCAGAGCCAATAGACCCCCTTCAAATTGGGAAATGATTTTCGCCAGCCACAACTCTGACAGAGGCATAATTTCAAAAATCTACAGAGAACTCAAAAAAGTTATTAACAAAAACCCAAATTGCCCCCTCACAAAATGGGGCACTGATCTCAACAGAGAATTCACGGAGGAGGAAACACAAATGGCCTTGACTCATTTAAGAAAGTGCTCAGCATCCTAAAGCATCAGTGAAATGCAAATCAAAACCGCAATGAGATACCATCTTACCCCTGTCAGAATGGCAATCATAAGGAAAACCAACAACAATCGTTGCCGGCGAGGATGCAGGGGAGAAGGAAACCTCATTCACTGCTGGTGGGATTGCAAACTTGTTCAACCACTATGGAAAGCAGTGTGGAGACTTCTAGACAGAATGGACATAGAACTACCAATGGACCCAGCTATTCCTCTACTAGGCATCTACTCGCAAGATGCCTCATCTCGATGCAGAAAATTTTGTACAACTATATTTATAGCAGCTCAATTCATAATAGCCAAGAACTGGAATCAACCCAAATGGCCATCCATGGAGGAATGGACAACGAAACTGTGGTATATTTATACTATGGAACTCTACTCAGCTGAAAGGAAATATGACATATCAAAATTTAGGAAAAAATGATCTGACTTTGAGCAGATCTTACTAAGCGAACACTCAAAGAACAGAGATTTGAACGCCGCATACTCTCCCTCGTATGCGGTCCTTAATCAGGATAACTGTTTTCTTTATGCAGACTTATAGAAAGAAGTGAGATGTTATGAATGAGGGGTAAGGGTAGGGGAGAGGGGAATGGCTTAAGAAGGAAGCCAATCCAAATTAGGTTCAAAAACATAAAATCCTCACAAGTATACTGTAATCTAAAGAGTAAATAGTGGGCGTCAACTGTCAAGAGGACGAGTAGCAGGGGAGAATGTCTAAGTCTCTGAATAATTGAGCACTGTGAAAGCCCCGGGTTCCAGTCACCGGTCCCTTCCCTCACTGAGCTGTTGACCAAAGTGACCCATGAGGTTCCAAAAACAAGACAGAATTCTGTCAAGGCTCTTGAACGCCCTCCCCAGGCCTCAGACAAAATCCTGTTGCTGAAGAAACCACAGAATGCCATCGATCTTCATCGAGAGTCCCAGTGAGGTCTGGAATAGTAACCAACCCCCAGATGGCAGTTAGTGTAGGGTTGGAGGGCAATGCACAAGCTGCCAGGGGAAGCTGATCTGCGATAACTGGAGTAAACAGACCATTGGCATGAAACATAGTCTGCGGCCATGAATAGGCTGGATACAGTTCCTACTGGGAGAGACCAGCAAACCAAGAAAGGAGCAATTGTGCAAAGATGGAGCCTGGGCCTGGGGGAGACAATCAACAGCCATTAAATTTGGCCAAATATTCCACTCAGTGAGGGGAAACCCTTGATTGG
>PVHP010043663.1:0-14437 GCA_004024765.1 Zapus hudsonius
GAGGACACACACCTGAAGCTTTCCTGTGGCCTCCACACGTACATTGTGGCATGTGTATACCTCCCCTCCCCAACACGCAAACACACACACACATACACACACACAATTTTTAATAAAACACAGTCCTCCCCTCCCTGCACACCATAAAGATTCAATCACCTTTTTTTAACCTCTTCTATAAGGTGGGAAGAGCAGGTGTTGACCCTAATCACAGGGTCTAATTAACTTGCTGAGCATTAACTGACATTTCCTGAGGATTTAAGTTCCTTATCTACTTATTCTGTGTGACTATGCCATGGACACTTGCTGTTGAGGGGAAGAACGTTGAATGCATTGGCTTTTGAGGCTGGGGATGTAGCTCAGTTGGGTGACTGCTCATCTGGCATGCAGGAGACCTTGGGTTTGATGCCCAGCATCTCATAAACTGAAGCGGTGGGCAGTGCATACCAGTCTATGGTAATTGATTTGCATCTTGCCTAGAGACACTGATTCTTTCAGATCCCCTGGTCTCTTAGAAACAGACATTATTTGCAACCAGGCTTAATAAATAATGTGGACTTTAAGGCGGGCATATATTTGATGGAAATCCATCCCAACACTTTAGAGGTGGACACAACAGACTACAAATTCAAGGTCGTCTTCAGTTACATAGAGAGAGGAACCTTGAGCTATGTGAGACATGTCTCAAGAGAAATAAATAAAATATGTGAGACATGTCTCAAGAAAGATAAATACAGTAAATAGACTTTTTGAACAATATTTGGCTTTATAGTTTCTCTTTAGATTTCTTACTACAAGTTTCCCTTTTATTCTGCAAAACTGTGAACACAAGCATCAAAGGGGAACTATTTTACATACTTTCTTTCTCTTTTTTCCCTGAGGCAGGATTTCATTCTAGCCCAGGCTGGCCTTGAACACTGGGTGATCTTCCTTCTGCAGCCTCTCCCAGTGCTGGGATTAATGGCATGTGCCACCATGTTTGTGTTTTGGAAGCCCAGTTCCTTGTGGTTCAATCCTGGGAATGTTAGCAACTGTCTCTGGTTGTTTTCCATAGGTTGATACTGATCTCACCAGCAATGCTATTTGTGATATTTAAACAATATATCCCATAGGTGCTGTAATGTACTAAAATTACCTTTAAAAATGGAGAGGTAGGCCAGGCCGACGTGGTGGCTCATGCCTTTAATCCCAGCACTTGGGAGGCGGAGGTAGGAGGATTGCTTTGAGTTCAAGGACACCTACCCTGAGACTACATAGTGAATTCAGGTCAGCCTGGACTAGAGAGAGACCCTACCTTGAAAAACAAAACAAACAAACAAAAAAGAAATGGAGAGCTAGGCGTGTTGGTGTAATGCCTTTAATCCTAGGACTCCAGGAGACTGAGGCAGATGGATTGTACTAAATGGTTACACAGCAAGTTCCTGTTTCAAAAACAAAGGCCCAAACCAAAACAACAAAATACAAAAACAAAAACAAAATAATAGAGGTCACATAGTTCCTAGTTCTTTTAGCTCAGTCTTAGTATAAATGACATAGTTCTATTCTAATTGGATCCAGAAATCCCTGGGCATTTGGCAATTAGTAGTGACAATTGTTCCATTAATAATGTATGATGTCCTGGATGCCAAGTGTGCTTTGTGCTGTTCAGCGAGAAAGTTCTGTGAAAGTCCTGCTTTAAAAAAAGAACATGCTTTGAGAGGGTTAAAACTTGAGTTTCGGGACACCTCCATATCCAGGGTGGACTTAGTAACAAATTGAAATCCAACCCTGCTCTCAGGATGAGAGGGAGAGATCTACCAAGGAACGGCTTATAAACACAGAGTGACTCAAAAATGTCTTGTGCTTCATCCAAGGAGCCAGCATTAGATCTGGGTCATCGGTTTTCATTAGATGGGTGGCCGTGTCTTCTAGTATTTGTCGAAAGCCTAAATACCTTGTAATAATATATTGCAACTGACTGTAAGCTTCGGCCTTGGAAACACTTGGGGAAGAATGCATGTGGAACTCGAAATTTGCCCTTAGAAACAGACTCTGGAGCTGCTTCCATGGGGAGAGGCTCCTGAGGTGGAAAGGGTCCCACAGTAGAAGTACTGTGATCCCCAGGCTGTGTTTTGCAATTCAAATATTCCAGTACTTTCTGTGGCAGCCTCTTGGGCTTCCCACTGCTGGGGTCCTTTGAATGTTCTTTCACACATAAATGGAAATCTTTGTTCTCTGATGTATGAAGCTGAAGGAAAAGTGGGTAAAAGGGGCCTTGTGGGGACATTTGAGAGCTGTGCTTTGGAGGTAAATTCAAACTTTAAAAAGAAAAGAAAAAAAATTTAAAAAAACCTACCTGAGTTGCTTTCAAGGCTTCTGGTCACATATGAAATTAAAAATGGCAATTTAATATCGCCTGGAGGCTCAGCCAGTCTTTCTACATTATTTAAGGGAGCCATCACAGTTTATTAAGTCAGGAAGAGCTGTGTTGGAAGAGCACAGAGTGGTTTTGACTGTGTGTGAAAGACCTGTGTGTACCTTTGGCCAAGCCTTTTGGTCTCAAACTCATTCCTTTGGCCAGCTAAGAATGCCATTCTGTTGCTCGAATTCTCTTCTCTGTTGTCTCGAAAACAGGTCACAGCTCATCTCTGTATCCACCAGCATTATCCATCCTTTCAGTTTTCTGTCCAGTTGCCCACAATTGTGGCACTGAGGGGGTTCATTAAATGCAGCCAGATCACAGCAGGATGGTTATGTTCACATGCCCAGCTTTAGGTGCAGCCAACGTATTGGGACAAAATGAGAGGTGACCCTCATGTTGCCAGCATTTGGGTAAGCAATGCTGCCAGTCTCTAAGAATAGAGCAACCTGGATGACTTTATAAACTCTCCTTTGTTTCCTCACATCTTACCTGGCCAGTTAAAATGCCATCATCCTTGGGGACTGTCAGGTCCTGTGTGTTCCATGTCTTCCCCAGTCAATCTGTCCTCTCTGCACCTGAGCTCTTGTATGACAGTCCATACCACTTATTTCATCTGCCACCTAAACAGGACTATAGGGAGTGGCTCCTTCATCCCCATGTCCCTAGTGCCAAATGCAGTCGGTGCTCAGTTTATGTTCAAAGGACTAAGTGAATGCCACGCAGCGAGCCAGGCTTGTTAGGTGGAATTGAATAGAGCAGACATAGCCTCCCATACCACTGGGGTAGGAATGTGTGCAGGTGATGTAATGCAACTTGACAGGTAGTTAAATATTGACAGACGGAGGAAGGAGACAACACTGTTCCACACAGAGGGAAGTAAAGGCTCATAGTGCCTGTCAGATCAGAGAGCTGAGGCTGGATGTGGCTGCAGTGGTTCCAGTGACCCATCTAAGGTCACTCGGCACTCTTGGCTCTCGCTCTGGTAGAGGTAAGCTCTGGCGTCTGATGGAGAAGCCGGTGGGTAATATTACAGATGAACACAGACAGCTTCTGAGCCTATAGCTTGTAGATGGCTTGCAATCCAGATGCTCTTTCTTGGGCTGCCTTCTCCTGTAGAGCTCTGCCGGTCTTCACTTAAGGCGAGGCGTGTGAAATCTACCTTCCCCATGTGATCTGGGATTTAGTACCTGTACCATAGTGACTGGGGTAGCTGCTGATATCTCTTGTGTTCGGGATGCTGAAGATAGGAAATCTTCCATATGAATTCATTTGTAAGTACTCTTTGATGGTGATGATTAAAGGCATGCAGAGCATGCCAATTAGGGGTCATAAACAAGTTCACTGCTGCCTGGATTCGGCTACAGATGCCAGGGTAGGCAGGGGAGGGAGAGGTCCATTAGGCAATGTTTCAAGTCTAATGTGCAAAGAACGAGCAAGCAAGGGGGGGCAAGGAGAACATTGGGTAAGTGAACAGATGCCAAGAGAGCAGACAGGGATGGTTTAGGTGAGTCTAGCCTGCCTTAGAGCATCCCATGTGTCCTTTGAGGGGGACAGTCCTCTATTTGATTAGAGAAAGCCAAGGTGATTGGCAGGGGTCAGATGAACTTTTCAGAAAAGAAGAGTTGGTATCTTGTTCACAGTCTCATCATCATGAGATAAGAAACAGATAGGGAACATTTCCAACAGGTTCCTTTACTTGTTTTTTGTGTGTGATTATGTGCCATGTGGAAACAGGACATCATCAGGTGTGTGATCTCACCTTCTACCTTGTTTGAGATCAGGTTTTATTTTGTGGATCATCACTGTTTCCTGAGCTTGCTGACCCATGAACTTTTGCCACAGTCTCTGGCCTCTGCCTCCCTTCTGGCTGCCATTAGCCAGCTGGAATTACAGATGCCAGTGCTACAACATCTGCCTTTATGTTTGTTCTGGGGAGAAGAACTCAGCTTTTCATGTCTGCATGGATAATGCTTTGTTCTTGGAGCCATCTCTCCATCTTATTTGTATATTTTAAATAAAATTTTTAAAATATTTTATTTATTTGTCTGCGAGCAGAGAGAGAGAGAGAGAGAGAGAGAGAGAGAGAGAGAGAGAGAGAGAGAGAGAGAGAGAGAGAGAGAGCAGAGAGATAAAGAGATAGAAAGAATAGGTACACCAGGGCCTCCAGTTGCTGCAAACTCTAGATGCATACACCTCCTCGTGCATCTGGCTTTATGTGGCTACTGGGGAATCCAACCTGGGTTGTTAGGTTTTGCAGGCAAGAACCTTGACTACTGAGCCATATCTCCAGCCCCTATTTGTCGTTTTTAAGAAGGGCAGAATGCTGAGTGACAGCTGAATGGTATCAGGGTAAGGGGAGCCATTTGGAAGTCTCATCCAATCAAGGCAGCTTCCTCTCTTTGAGTTTAGTTTGTTTGCTTGTTTCTTTCTTTCTTTCTTTCTTTCTTTCTTTCTTTCTTTCTTTCTTTCTTTCTTTCTTTCTTTCTTTCTTTCCTTTTTTCTTTCTTTCTTTCTTTCTTTCTTTCTTTCTTTCTTTCTTTCTTTCTTTCTTTCTTTCTTTCTTTCTTTCTTTCTTTCTTTCTTTCTTTCTTTCTTTCTTTCTTTCTTTCTTTCTTTCTTTCTTTCTTTCTTTTTTGTAGTATAATAATCGAATCCAGGGCCTTGTGCAGACTAAGCCAGAGCTCCACCATTGAGTAGATCCCCAGACCTGAGCTGTATTTCTTTATCTATGGATGCCAGAGATTTTCTGAACCATAATAGCTCACCTCCAACCCCAAAATGGTTCCACTTTTCAAATTTCAAGAAACTTATTCTAGTTTATCATTTTGAAATCATAGCCTTGGGCTTGGGCGATGGCTCAGTTGATGAAGCGTTTGCCATGGAAGTGTGAGGGCTTGAGTTCAGATCCGCAGGACCTACATAAATACCAGGCATACATCTAATCCCATAAATACATAAATACCATAAATACAAAAATACCAGGCACATACTTCTAATCCCAGTGCTCAGGTTGGGGGATCCCTGGGGCAAGCTGGCTAACTAGACTAGCTGCATTGATGAGCTCTGGGTTCAGCAAGAGACCCTTTCTCTATAAATACAATGGAGAGCAATTGAGGAAACCATCTGACATCAACGTCTGGCCTCTACATGTGTATTCACACACACATGCACCATATGCAAAGAAATATGCATACACCTGCGAATGCACATCACACACATGCAAACAAGATATGATAGCCTTACTAGCATATTGGCCAAGTCACGAGTAGCACCATATATCTGTAGGCACATCTATAAAAGCTGCAGAGAGACAGGAGGATCATTTGAGCCCAGCCTGAATAACATAGGGAGACCCTGTCTCAAAACTGAAATAAAACCACAACCATGCACTGGTCAACAGGTTTTGGTATAATCATGGAGGTGTGTAACCATCACTTTCTACAAAAGAAATTTTGTAGCATTACTAACAGTCATTTCCTTCCAATGTCCCCCAGGCCTCGCTGGCACTAATGTATTTTCCGCATGTCTGGGATTTGCCTCTTCTGGATATTTCATATGAAAGAAATCATACAATGTGTAGTGGCTTATGATTGGCTTCTTCCCTTTTCCATTATGTTCTCAAGATTGATGAGCATCATGGTAGACTGTAAAGTGCCGTATGGAAGTCCTTGTGGCTATCAATCAGTGAACGTATCCATTCATCAGGTTACAGAAATTGAGGTTCTTTTTACCTTTTGGCTATGATGAGTTCTATTATGAAATTTATGTGCAAGTTTGGGGGTAGGCAGATATATCTATATTTTTGTTTGTGTGTTGATATATACATATATGTATATGTATATGTATATGTATATGTATATGTATATGTATATGTATGTGACACACAAGTGGGCAGGGGCATAGGGGCATGTGTGTTGTGTGTAGACCAGAGGAGAACCTTGGATATTATTTCAGGTATACTATTCATCTCTTTATAAGACAGGGTCTCACGCTCATCCTGGAGTTCACTGATTAGGCTAGACTAACCAGCCAGTGAGCCCTGGGAATGGCCTGTCTCTACCTCCTTAGCACTGGGATTGTAGGCATGTGCCACCATACTTGCCTTTTATATGGGACCCGAGGAATTGAACTTAAGTCCTTTTGCTTGCAAGGCAAGCACTTAACTTACTAAACTATCTCCCCAGTCCTTTCTTGTCTGTTTAATATCATTTAACACTATACTCTCCCGTGCCCCATCTTCCCAAGGAATCACGAGAGACCACAGAAGAGCTTAATAGGGGAGACTGTCTTTAACAGCAGAAGTTAAAATCCAAAATGCTCATCACTGTCCTACCAAATATTGCAAGATGGCAAATGTGTCTTTAGCAATATTTAATTTTAACAAATTAAGACATAGGTTATATGCAAAAATGGCTAGAATGAACCATTCTCTTGGGACTGAGGAGATGGTTCTGTGGTTAAAGGTTTGCAGTGCCTGCTACCTGGGTTTAATTCCCCAGCTATCCACATAAAGCTGGACTGGCATTCCTCTGTAGTGGCAAGAAACTCTCTGGCATGCATGTGCATACACACACACATGCAAGGAAATTAATTAAAAAGTAACCAGTCCTCTTGGCTTAGCCTGTATAAAAGTATAAATGTCTCCACAGTTATCTGCGTTATCACTGTAGGATGGGTTTGTGCTATTATGGTGTTTTACCTTTTCTGCAAAAATACTCATGAAGGGTTTCACTGAGTAGGAAAATGGAAAGTGGGGGCACTGGAGAGATGGCTTAGCAGTTAAGGCATTTGCCTGCAAAGTAGAAGGACCAGCGTTCGATTCCCCAGTACCCACATATAGCCAGATGCCCAAGGTGGCACCCTGTGTCTAGAGTGTGTTTGCAGTGGCTGGAGGCCCTGACATGCCCATTCTCTCTCTGTCTCTCTCTATCTCTCTCTGCCTCTTTCTCTCTCTTACTTTCTATCAAATAAATAAATGAATAAATAAATAAAATATTTTAAACAAGAAAACAGAAGGGATTGCAAAATCAGGTAGTAACTAACCCAGAAAAATAACTAATGGTGAAGACGTGAGTGTGCTTATATGTTCCAGATCACCCATGGTCTCATGGTCACAGAGACATAATGGAGTCTCTGGCAAACCCTAGAGAACATAGCTCACCTGAAAGGGCCAGCAGGCGTGAGCATTCCAGCAGCCTGTCATTATGTATGTACTTGAACTCACCTGATTGAATCCTCTAAATATCAAAGACGACCAGTGATGCTTGGTTTATAAAATCTGTCGAATCCTACAATTGAAATGTGCCTGTGAATTGTATTTAGCCCAACTGGAGATCAATTTATGGCCTTTTGAATGGGAGTAGTTCATGTTGCTTGGCAACCACATAATTATGGGGTTAATTCCAGGGCTCTCCCCATACTAATTGCATTAATCTTTGTCCATTTCTCAGACCTTCTGTTTCCTGTTAGGGGGTTAAAAAGAAGATGTGATAAAATGTGCTCAGTTGGCCCCCAGGCCTCAAATATTCTTTAGTTTTGAACTGATCACCTAGTTAATGTCGACCACAACAGCAAGGGATGCATTCTGCACAGAAGCACAGGGTTTGGCTAATACAGCAAGAAAATCAAGAATGCTAAATTCACCCCCCATCACATCTTCTACAGGGCAGGTCTGCTGTGAACAGACCTCTCAGCTGCTTTCTAAGAATTTTTTCTTTATTATACCTACATTTGTGAGTGTGTGTGTGTGTGTGTATTGTGCATGCGTGCATGTATGTTGACTCGTGTGTATGTGAGTACCAGGGCATGTGTATGCATATGTGTGTGGAACCTAGAGGTCAACATTGAGTGCCTTTCCACCTGATACTTTGAGACAGGGTCTCTCATTGACAAACCTAGAGCTCACTGATTCAGCTCGCCTCACTAGCCAGTAAGCCTGGTGAACCCTCCCTCTTGTCTTGTCTTCCTACTACTGGAATTATAGTTCTGTGTCACAATACTTGGCATTTATATTATTTATAAGGGTGCTGAGAGTTCAAATTCAGGCCTTTATGCTTACCCAGTAAGCATTCTACTCACTGAACTAGCTCCCTCGCCTCATCTTTGATTGACATTTTCTCTGTAGAGAGAATTCTGGTTCACAAAGTGAACAAAGAAAATGAATTTTTGATTCATCAGTACTAAAGCAAGCCCTCCTATGAACCCACACCAAAGGGTAAAAAATTCTATCACTTTATTACTGGGCTAGAAACTCAGATTTATTTGTCTATTTTTGCAATTTATTTCAAATTTACCTATTGACAAGCACCCAAGGTTTCTCCAGTTCTGCTATTTCAGAACTTGATGGAGAAATAGTTCTTACCGAGAGGTTCAGAAGAACAGAGGCTCCAGTTGAATGAGAGAATTCAATGTAATTCTACCCTATGCTGATGGGCGACCAGACTTTGCCTGATATTGCTTTATAGACCACAAGGGCAAAAATAGAATAGAAGCCCTTCTCCCAGCATGCAGTGCGTCCTTGACTTCTTGTTCATTTTGTCTTCTAACCCTCAGGGGCTGCTGGGCAAGTGACTCTTTGGAGAGCCTGACCCTTCTGTTATATTTGAGAATTTTAACCCATTCACATACTATAATTTCACTGTGTTTCCATTCTATCACCCTCCTTTCTTGCCTCCCCCAGGCCAGTTCCACTGAGCACATCCGTCGTCTAAGTCCTCCTTCTGTTTTGATGTCTCATTCTTTCTGTCTCCTCCATCCTCTGTGTGACTGCATTGATGGGCTGAGTTGTGCAGGTCTTCAGGAGGTAACTATTGGAGCAGCAGTGACATCTGAGCAGTCTCTCTGAGAGGACCTGGGTTCCCCGTGTTGAAGCTTCTAATGCCATCCTCTGAGAAGCCACATCAAACCCAGCTTATTTTAATTTGTTTTGTTGTATTACATTGTGTTCTGAGACTGGGTCTCATGTCATTCAGGCCTGCCTCAAACTCCTCCCAATGTAACT
The DNA here is from genome assembly GCA_004024765.1 of Zapus hudsonius. Lineage (NCBI taxonomy): Eukaryota > Metazoa > Chordata > Mammalia > Rodentia > Dipodidae > Zapus > Zapus hudsonius. Next base: position 9,402 of record PVHP010043663.1, read on the forward strand.
GAGGATGACTTTGAACTCCTGATCCTCCCCAGTGCTGGGGATTATAGGCATGTACACTCTACCTCCTTTATGTGCTTCTGGGAATAAAACCCAGAGCTTCATGTATGTACCAACTGAGGTAGTACTTACTTAAGTGAAGTGGACTTCAACGTTGTTTCTATCTGTTCCTTCTCAGAATTTAAGCAAGTTGGTCTTGAAAACTAAACAAACAAACAAATAAAAATAAAACACTTCATTTTCAAGTTTATTAAGACATGCATCCCCCTGGGCTGGAGAGATGGCTCAGCGGTTAAAGCACTTGCCTCTAGTGCCTAAGGCCCTGGGTTCAATTCCCCAGGACCCACATAAGCCAGACCAACAAAGTGGTGGCCTTGGTTCTCTCTCTCTCTCTCTCTCTCTCTCTCTCTCTCTCTCATTCTCTCTCTCTCTGCTTGAAAATGAATAAATAAAAATTAAAAAAAAAAGACATGCATCCCCCATCACTAATTGAGGCAGTGAAAGCCCTCACATCGGAAACTTTCTACTTATCACTTTCATTCTCTCCCATCTCTGACTTCTCACTGAGATGTTGAACAGCTGGCCTCTTTCCCGACACAATGGCTCTCCCATCATTATGGCCTGCTTCACCCCTTCCAATCCTGCCAGCTTTTCTCCAGGCAAAATCACCCCAGGATGATTTAGCCTCTTCTCCATCCTTTGATCTTCATTGTGCATCTCAGTCCTTCCATTGAAGGCCTAGGGCGACAATAGCTCCATCTCCTGAAAAGCCTCCTGAGTCCTCTCCAATGAGAGGTCAGGAAGCCTGGGGTGCCATCCCAATCCCTCCCCTGCGATTAGCATATTCTCACATTGTGCTGAGTGTCAGCTCTCTGCTGGGAGGGACTCTTGGTAAGGTTTGAGGAGTTCCAAGGCGGTTTGTCAGCCTGACCTACTGAACTCACAGAGTCAACCTGGGAAAATGGGTCAAGGGTTTATTACAAGCTGGGAAATCTGGAAATCATTAGGAGTGCTGCAGGCTCACCTAGTGAGAGGCAAGCCTGGGTCTAGGATGTGGGGCAATCGGGGTTAATGGGAAATTGTCAAATGTGATTGTTGAATTTGGGAGCTGGCCCTTCAGGGCAGCTTTAAGCAACTGTCATTGGAACAAGCAGATGAGATGAGAGAGGTAGAAGAGAATTTCCTGTGGTCCCTAACAGCAAACAAAATAACAGCAACCTTTTCTTTGTTTAAAATATGCTCTTTGAGGCAAGAATAAAGTTTAATTATTCATACAAAAACAAACAAACAAACCCAAGACCAAAAGTGTTTTTTTTTTTTTTTTACTTTTTTTTTTTAAATTTATTGTCCATAATGAGTTACAACATTTAGTGGGCAAACAATGAGTTGTTATCCCCAATTCCCCACTGCCCTCCCCTCCCCCCTCCACTGGATAACCTCCTCCATGGGTCGTCTGGATCAGTCCCAAAAGTGGTTTTTGATGTGTGTGTGTGTGTGTGTGTGTAGTATGTATGTTTGTGTGGTTACACATACACATGTGTGTGTGCATGTGTGGGCACACGTGTTGAAGGTGTCAGGTATTTGGGGGGAAGGTCCGAGAAGGAGGACCGGAGATCAGATACATTATGAATCAAAGTACTTTATTAATCTGACCCAAATTTTGGAGTGGCTTGTAGCTTTAAGAGAGAGAAAGGAAAGAACTGAACAGGGAAGCCAGCCTGCTCTGAGAGGACAGAGAGCAGAGGTCAATGTCAGGTGTCAATGACACTCCAACTTAAATTCTGAGACAGGATCTTTCACCAAATCTGGAGCTCACAAACTTGGCTCAATTACCTAGTTAGAAAACTCTACAAGCACTTTCCAAAATGAGCCCCCTCCCCAGCCTGAGTCATGGTTGTTTTTAATTTTAAGCAGTTTTAAGAAGCAGGTTCTCTACAACCCTCTACTAAAACTTGCATTTCTTGCTTCATTTCTACACATGACCTTATCCTCAGATGCATACTAACATGTTTGGCAAGAAAATGATTTTCATAAAATATCTTGCAACGAGGATCAAAACTATAGTAGATCTATATTTCTATCTACATAACTATGCAGGGGTTCCAAATAAATGCATCATTTCAAAACTAGTAAGAGAAAATAATTGTCTTCAAAAGTCTCAAAAAGAGAATCTGGGTATCTGGGAGGCATGGTTGCAAGGAAGTATTTGAATAGTAAAACTATCACTGTGAGGTTACACTTCTCTTTGGGGACTGCAGTGAAGTTTAATTAAGGAAGCTGCAATTTATTTGCATGTTTTGTTGCCCAGTGGTCAATGGAACCCCTGGTGACCAAACATACTTATTTAAAGTAAGAGCCAAAGACCCTTTGACCTTTGAATATATTATCTGGGGGAGTTATGGTCAGCTGGGTTCCCACGTGACATGGCCCTACAGATGCCCTGCCAGCTGGCTGTCACAGGCTTGCAGCAGAAAACTTGGAGAGGACCCATGGCCTCACCAGATGCCTCATTGCAGGGTCCAGCTGATGCCCCACACTGGGCCAGCTCGTTCCATGCTGTGTATGCAATGACCTGATTTGGATATCATAGCTGCTTTTTAAAATATTCCACAGTGCTTCTTCTTCTTCTGTGTGTGTGTGTGTGTGTGTGTGTGTGTGTGTGTGTGTGTGTGTGTGTGTGTGCAGGTGTGTATAGAGCAAGAGATCAACATCAGGTATCTTCCTCAGGCCTTATTTTCTGAGACAGGGTCTCTCACAGAACCTACTGGTCAGTGATTAGTCTAGACCAGCTAGCCACAGGAATCCTCCAGTCCGCCTGTCTTGGCCTCTCCAGTGCTGGGATTGCAGGCCATCCTATGAGCTTTTACATGGGTGCTGGGTATTTGAAATCAGATCTCCATATTTGAGTGGGGAGCACTTTACCCAGGCCCCTGCTTGCTGCTTCTTTCATGATCACACAGTAAACTCCTTAGGTTTGCATCCTCCAAAGGGGCTGGCTTTGGTCAGATCAGTGACCACTTAACCGCCAGGTCTCAGACTGAAAGCATTCGTCCAGGCATCCCAGGCATGCAACATCTTTGTGACAAGGTGTAAACAGGTGATCTTCCCTTCTGCTCACATCAGAGAGGACTGCGGGGGGGGGGGGGTGAATTGTGTAACCAAGCTGAAATCAGTTGGAGAATAGAATGGACAGAAACAGCTTGGTCTGTGAATTTACTGATTTGTAAAACAGCTCAGCCATGAGCAAGCATATTGTGGGTCAAAGTTCAACACCAGAGAAAAGGGTGAGACAATCCTATCAGTGAACTCTTGACTCAACAAGACCACAGACTAGGGACTATTAGCCAGAGCTTACATCTGCTCCAGGAATTTAAATAAAATTTAACTCTCCTGAGAAGTTAAAGAATATGTTAAAATTAAAAAAGAAAGAAAGCATCCCATCACTCTGGTGGCAGGAAAATCACTGTGAGTTTGTTCGAGGCTAGCCTGGAGACAGAGTAGAATCTAGATCTCCCTGGGCTACAGTGAGACTCTTCCTTTTTTTTGGGGGGGGGTAGAATATGTTAAAATGTCATGTTCTTTATGGAAAATTAATAGATTGTGTGTCCTATTTCACCTCTGATAGAGTCCTTATTGGGAGCAATGGTGTTCATAGTGAAATTATGGGACAATGTCATTCAATTGTTCTAACCAGGGAAAACGGTATCCTCTGACCCTGATGTACTTGGGAAGAAAGTGGTAGGAGGCAAGTGGGCCCATAGGTGAACAGACTAAGGACTGGAGGGATGGCCAGTGGGTAAAAGCACTTGCTGGGCAAGCTTGACAACCTAAGTTCAGATCCCCAGAAGCCGAGTAAAACTGGACACAGAAATGTGAGCATCTGTAATTCCTGAACAGAAGGCAAGACTGGAGACAGAAGCCCAGGAGCCAGTTGGTCTGGCGTACACAGCAGCAGATTATAGGAGACTGTCTCACGCCATGTGAGGGTGAGGACTGACACCCAAGGTTATTCTATGACCTCCACACATGTGCCATGGCATACACCTGCCCCCATTCTCTCTCTCTCTCTCTCTCACACACACACACACACACACACACACACACACACACACACACAGAATTTCCTTTAAAAATGTATCTTCTAATAAATACAAAGTTCGGCTTAAGTATGTGAATCAAATTCATACTTTCTCTCTTTTTTTTTTTCATACAGCAAGGAATGACCTGAATTTTTTCTCCCTGCCTTTGTCCTCCTCCCCCTCCCCCATTTTTTGTCCTTGGCTACTCAGTGGTAATGGGAGCATTGTGTGGCCCTTGGGGTAAATGATTTCACTCGAGTAATTCACCATGTGGACATCAAAGCAGACAGGTTACTAATGTGGAAAACTGTTTTAACCTCAGAAAACCAAAGGGGAGGCTCAATTTGGAATGACACCTTCTCTTTGAATCATACAGTGAACATATATGTTTAGCTGCGATTAAAACATGTGTCACCATATTACCAATCTTTGTCAATTTGGCCTTATTTCATTCCTGTTTCATAAATAATTTCAAAATATCTGTGACCTTAAGAATGGACTATATTTCATAGGTTCCTGAATTATGACAGAAATTGCCGTAGCGTGACATTTAGTATGTCATCGATTTTTCTTGGAATCTATTCTAAGTGTTTCTGCTACTATAGAAGAATACCATAATGATACTGATTATGAACCAGGCCCCCAAGGCCCCAGGAGAGTGAGGCATCCTTGTGTCCTTGTTCGGATACAGTGCCCACCTCCAGTTAAATTGTAGGAACTCTCAGGGGGCCAAGTCTTTCACACCATCACTCTTCATAGAGAAGTGGAAAAATAATTTAGCGCTCATGGGGACCAGTCAAGTAATGAAAAGCAGGCTGGGTGGAGAAGGGGAAAAATGATGATTATAGTGTGTCTGGAGGTCTCAGATACGCTTCTGATTTATGGAGTAATGTTCTTGTACAATCATAGGATAGGTCTCATGTTGCTTAATCTTGCTCTTCAAAAAAAGTGAGAAAATAA
>PVHP010043664.1:0-14434 GCA_004024765.1 Zapus hudsonius
CCCCCCCCCCCGCTCCCGCTGGACGGTCCCCCAGCTCTGGCTGGACGTCCCCCGGCTCCCGCCCGGTTCGGCCCGGCCCGGTTCAGCGTCACTTGAAGCCGCTGAACTGTCACGTCTGGTCGGAAACCGTTCCCCTGCCCGTCCGCCCTCCTCCAGTCCGCAGCAGAGTTATTAGATTCCAGATAAGCACCCCTGGGATGACGTCTTTGTGACCGTGCAAAGGCTGATGGTAAAGGTACAGGCTTTGGAGAATTGGGTCACTGGTTGAAAGAGAAGTAGTTAATTGCTTGATTGTGATAAGGATTGATTTTAGAATTCTTACCTGGTATTGGCAGTATGGGGGGGAGAAGCGCCAAATTAGTTTCCATTTGACTTTAGTTACGTGATTACATAGTTTCTGGATTTGCTACTATGTTAACGTACATTCTTGGATTCTTTTAAATCTGTGTGAATAGGTAACTTTGGTTCTGGTAAGTTTCCTTTTATCACTGCAAAGAGTGGAAAGTGGTGGTTATGTCGGCTTGTGAGGTTAAAGTTTGGAGTTTTTTTTTCTCATAATTTTTTTTTCTGAAACACTTTATTCTGAAAATTTACAGGCTGTAGAAAGAAAGCGTTGTGCAGTAAAATCCATAGATTCTGCCCCACACTCTTCAGCCTTGACATGGAACATTTCCTTGATTGGCTGTTTAAACTTGTGCCAAGGATACCAATTGTCTGAAAAGCATTTTGGCTTAGTCTTTTATTATTTTTATTTTATTTTATTTTTTAAAAAATATTCATGGGCTGGAGAGATGGCTCAGAGGTTGGGGCACTTGCCTCTAGTGCCTAAGGCCCCGGGTTCAATTCCCCATACCCACATAAGCCAGACCCACAAGGTGGTAGCCCTGGTCTCTCTCTCTCTGATTGAAAATGAATAAAATATTTAAAAAATATTTTATTCATTTTCAAGCAGAGATACAGAGAGAGAGAGAGAGAGAGAGAGAGAGAGAGAGAGAGAGAGAGAGAGAGAGCAAGCAAGCACAGGGCCACCACCTATGTGGGTCCTGGGGAATTGAACCAGGGGCCTTAGGCACTGGAGGCAAGTGCCTTAACCACTGAGCCATCTCTCCAGCCCTATTTTATTTTTTTAAATATTCATTTTCAAGCAGAGAGATACAGAAAGAGAAGAGAGAGGGGGGCGGGCACCAGGGCCACCACCTTGTGGGTCTGGCTTTTGTGGGTCCTGGGGAATTGAACCTGGGACCTTAGGCACTGGAGGCAAGTGCCTCAACCACTAAGCCATCTCTCCAGCCCTTGGCTTAGTCCTTTAGACTTGTTTTGTTTTTCCAGGTAGGGTCTCCCTCTAGCCCAGGCTGACCTGGAATTCTACATAGTCTCAGGCTGGCCTTTGAACTCACCTTCTACCTGGAGTGCTGCAATTAAAGGTGAGCTCTAAGCCCGGCACTCGGGAGGGAGGCAGAGGTAGGAGGATCGCCGTGAGTTCAAGGCCAGCCTGAGACTACATAGTGAATTCCAGGTCAGCCTGGACTAGAGTGAGACCCTACCTCAAAAAAAAAAAAAAAAAAAAGGTGAGCTCTGGACTCTTGAATTGGGGAGGCAGAGGTTAGGAGGATCACTGTCATTTTGTGAGTTCAAGGCCAGCCAAAGAGACTACATAGTGAATTCCAGATCAGCCTGGGCTAGATCGAGACCCTACCTCGAAAAACAAATTTGCCTCGTGCACATAATGTATTTTGATCATAATCCCTTCCTTCCCCATGATTTTTTTTTGTTGTTAGGTCCAACTGCTCTGTTCAACAAAACAGACAGTTAAACGTTTCTATACTTCAAATCTTTTTTTTTTTTTTTTTTTTTTTTTTTTTTTTTTTTTTTTTTTTTTTTTTTTTTTTTTTTTTTGGTTTTTCGAGGTAGGGTCTCACTCTAGCCCAGGCTTACCTGGAATTCACTATGTAGTCTCAGGGTGGCCTCGAACTCATGGTGATCCTCCTACCTCTGCCTCCCGAGTGCTAGGATTAAAGGCATGTGCCACCACGCCCGGCTATACTTCAAATCTTTACAGGTATAATACATTTATAATAAAAATGTGAGTTGTGGTTGAATTTCACTGTGCATGCTTCTGTTTAATGAAGGCAAATATTCCTTAACAAGTAATCACATCAGGAACTTAGAAGAAAATTGAACATTCTGACACGACCCAGGTATGAGATCTTGAAATTATACCAGAGTTGTTATTTTCCCAGGCGATAATGCTTGATCATAATTTCTCTGTAAAAAGGATATAGGATTTTGGTATTGTCATTTATTCTGTGAAGAAATAGTTATGGTTCTTTACTCTTGACTTGTGATGGTAAAATGAATTCTGTTAAGTATAGCAAACACTTAAACAGATTTACTGGGTCACTTTTGTGAACCACAGTCAAGATTTTCTGTGACTGCTCAGAGAAGGCAGGTTGTCAACCCAGCTATTCAGCAGACATTTCTGGAAATTAAAATGTTACTCTACCTTATAATTCATTTCCATAATTAGGTGCCCTGGAATTGAAGGAGTCCTTAATGTTTTTGTTTTTGTGAAATATAGGGCCTGTTTTTCCCTGGTTGGCCTAGAACTTACCATGGTCCTCCTGTCTTTGTCTCTCTAGTGTGATTACAGATATGAACCACCACTCCTGGTTTTGGTTTTTGTTTTTTCCCTGGGCTAGCCTGGAACTCTGTAATCCCAGGCTGGCCTTGAACTCCCAGCAATTCTCCTACCTCTGCCTCCTGAGTGCTAGGATTTAAGGCATGTGCCATCTCGCCCAGTTTCACTCCTGGCTTCTTTTTATTATTTTTTGAGAGTGTCTCACTCTGTAGCCTAGGCTGGCCTCAAACTTGCTTTGGTCCTCTTGCCCAGGCTTCTCAGAGGTACACCACCAAATCCAGCCATCTCCCCAGTCCAAATCTTGGATTTGTGCTAGTTTATGGGATGTACTTTGTCCTCCTCGAGAGTCCGCTCATTTATTTATGAGGTGCTTTCCTATATACTTCCAAGACAAATTCACTCACTGAGAAACACTTTAGAATGCCATTGTAACCTGATGGTTTATCCTTTACTGTGCTTCTCTGCTTTGTAAAGAAAAACAATTGCTCTTAATTTCTCCCCCACCCCCAAGTGGGATCTCACTCTATCCCAGGCTGACCTGGGATTCACCATGTAGTCTTAGGGGGCCTCAATCTCATGGTGCTCCTCCTACCTCTGCCTCCCAAGTGCTGAAATTAAAAGTGTGTACCACTACGGCTCTTAATTTTTTGAGACATTTTCACTATAAGGAGGTGTAATTAAGCTGGGCGTGGTGGCGCACACTTTTAATCCCAGAGGTAGGAGGATCACCTGAGACTACAGAGTGAATTCCAGGTCAGTAGAGTGAGACCCTACCTTGAAAAAAAAAAAAAGGAGGTTTAATTGGTGAAATCTTAGATTTTAATTGAGAAAAAAATGCATTCTTGGAGCTTGGTCTTTTCTTTTTTTAAAAAAAATATTTTATTCATTTTCAAGGAGAGAGAGAGAGAGAGAGAGAGAGAGAGAGAGAGAGAGAGAGAGAGAGAGCGCGAGCGAGAGTGTGCACCAGGGCCACACCTTGTGGGTCTGGCTTATGTGGGTTCTGGGTAATTGAACCCAGGGCCTTAGGCACTGGAGGTGAGTGCCTTAACTTCTGAGCCATCTCTCCAGCCCCTTTTCTTTCTTTTTTTAATTTCTTTGGTCTTTTCTTTTTTTAAAAAAATTATAATTTGCAAGCAGAGAGAGACAGAAGAGAGATGGACACGGCCTGCGCAACCTTGTGCATCTGGTACCCACATAAAGCCAGATGCACAAAGTATTGCATGCGTCTGTACTTTGTTTGCAGCAGTTGGAGGCCCTGGTGTGCCCATTCTCTTGTCCATCTCTCTTCCATATCTCTCTGCTTACAAATAACTAAAACATTTTAAAAATTAATAAATGTTGGTGACATACAAGTGGCCGGAAGTGGGGATGCAGCCGTGCAGGCCAGGGTGGAAGCGGAAGGGGCTGGGCTCCATGAGCGGATTCTCCAGCACTGCTGCCCCTGCTAGCTCGAGCCGGAGCAGGCTGGGCCACCGAGGCAAGATGGTAGACTACAGCGTGTGGGACCACATCGAAGTGTCGGATGATGAGGACGAGACGCACCCCAACATCGACACAGCCAGCCTCTTCCGCTGGCGCCACCAGGCCCGGGTGGAGCGCATGGTACAGTTCCAGAAGGTGGAGGAGGAGCTGGACCGAGGCGCAAGTGTCAGCGCAAGCAGAAGGAGCTGGATGTGGCCGAGGGCGCCAGGCGGAGCTGGAGCTGCTGCAGGCCGAGGCTCAGCAGCTGCGCAGGGAGGAGCGGAACTGGGAGCAGAAGCTGGAGGAGATGCAGAAGAAAGAGAAGAACATGCCCTGGACCGTGGACACGCTCAGCAAAGACGGCTTCAGCAAGAGCATGGTCAATATCAAGCCCGAAGAGGCGGAGGACGACTCCGAGGAGGTGAGGGAGCAGAAGCACAAGACATTTGTGGAGAAGTACGAGAAACAGATCAGCACTTCAGCATGCCTTACCGCTGGGATGACAGCCAGAAGTACCTGTCCGACAATGTCCACCTGGTGTGTGAGGAGACCGCCAACTACCTGGTTATCTGGTGCATTGACCTCGAAGTGGAAGAAAAGTGCGCGCTCAATGCAGCAGGTGGCCCACCAGACCATGGTTCATCCTGGAGCTGGCCAAGAGCCTGAAGGTGGATCCCCGGGCGTGATTCCGCCAGTTCTTCACCAAGATTAAGACGGCTGACCGCCAGTATATGGAAGGCTTTAAGTATGAACTGGAAGCCTTTAAGGAGCGCGTGCGAAGCTGCGCATCGAGAAGGCCATGAAGGAATATGAGGAGGAGGAGCACAAGAAGCGGCTGGGTCCAGGTGGTCTCGACCCTTTGGAGGTCTACGAATCTCTTCCTGGCGAACTCCAGAAACGCTTTGATGTGAAGGATGTCCAGATGCTCCAAGATGCCATCAGCAAGATGGATCCCACTGACACTAAGTACCACATGCAACGCTGCATTGACTCTGGTCTCTGGGTCCCCAACTCCAAGTCCAGTGAGGCCAAAGAGGGGGAGGAGGCGGGCCCCGGGGACCCATTGCTGGAAACTGTCCCCAAGGCAGGTGATGAGAAAGACGCAAGCACGTGACCCACCGCTAGCCACTACCACCAACCCCCCAGGCCTCTGTGGGGTTCCTTTACAGAAAACAAAACATAGACACCATGTCCCCAGCTCCTGACATCCTCCACTGTTGCTGCTCTCCCGCCCTGCCCTTCCCAGCCAGGGGGACTTGCCCGGCTCTCCCTCCTCCACTGGCCCCACTCCCCTGCATTTGTCCAACTCTTTTGAGTCAAGGGGCTTCATTGCCTGCAGCCCCCTCCCATTAGCGTTATGCCAGAGTCTCAGGGGTCCGGGAGGGGCAGAGGTTGTTAGGTTGGTCCTCCGGGTGGGATGTGTCCCCAGCCAAGGGGCCCATCCCTGTGGGTCTGTTCCACTGTTCTACTGTCTGGCCTTCTGTTTAGAAAACAGCAATGATATTTCAATAAAGAAGTTCAGACAGAAAAAAAATTAATAATTGTAAATAATAGAAAAGTTGTGTTTTATGTGTTTTACTTGATATCTTCTAAGAATATGTTTTAACTTCTGTTTTAGGGGAATACTGGTGAACAATACTAAGATAGATGGACCATTATTACAAATTCTATTTATGAACAATGTTATTTCAAAGTAAGTAGTTTTTCCGCTTCTTAAATATTACTGTTTAGAAATTTTTTTATTTGTATTTATTTCATTTTTGCTCTTTTACTTTAACCGTTCTAAGAGTCAGAATGTGTGGGGTTATTATTAAAACCAAGGATATGGGAGTGTTACAGACTTGATTCTGAAATTGAACAGGTCACAGAAGTTTTCTGTATTAGTTTCCTCAGTGGAAAATGGTGTGCTAATAACTACTTTACACCTGTAAAAGACCAGCCCAGCAATCGCCTTCTTTTTTTTTTTTTTTCCGAGGTAGGGTCTCACTCTAGCCCAAGCTGACTTGGAATTCACTATGTAGTCTCAGGGTGGCCTCGAACTCACAGTGATCCTCCTTTCTCTGCCTCCCAAGTGCTGGGATTAAAGGCATGCGCCACCATGCCTGGCCAGCAATCGCCTTCTAATAAAAATAGCTACTGCCAGGGATGGAGAGATGGTTTAGCCGTTTAATACAGGTACATTTCCCCACTGCCCACATAAAGCCAAATGCACCAAGTGACTTATGTATGTGGAATTGATTTGAAGTTCCAAGAGTCCCTGGTGCACCCATACTCTCAAATAAATAAAGAAAAATAGGCTGGGTGTGGTTGCACGTGCCTTTAATCAGGGTACTCATGAGGCTGAGGCAGGAGGATCACTGGGAGTTTGAGGCCAGCCTGGAACTGCAGAGTGAGTGGTCAGCCTGGGCTAGGGTGAGAACCTGTAAAACAAAACAAAACAAAAGCCAGTGCCACCATTACAATAACAATGTTAGCCATTCTTTGCATAGAATTGGGTGACAGAGTTTTCCTTGTTAGCTGTCTTTGTTTGAATCCTTCCTACCTCATTATTTTTTTTAGTAGTGGAACTAGACAATTCCAAGCCTTCCAGCATGCTTGAGTTTAAGTGTTCCTACAGTGTTTGCTAGAGTGTACTGAAGTGGTTTGAGGCCCTGCTTTGTCTCTTCCTCAGCATGCTCTTGGACACTTGCTTGTGGCCAGGCGTGGTGATGCATGCCTTTAATCCCAGCACTCGGGAGGCAGAGTTCAAGGCCACCCTGAGACTACATAGTGAATTCCAGTTCAGCCTGGGCTAGAGCAAGACCCTACCTCGAAAAAAAAGTTGCTTGTCCCTTCTAAGTCATTTGTTCATATTGTTATCGTGTGTGCTGACCTCAATAAAGAAGATAAAAAGGAGCCAGGTATGGTGGCTCATGCCTGTAAAATGGGAGGCTGAGGTAGGAAGATGACCATGAGCTCATGTGAGCCTGGGCTAGAATGAGACCCTGCCATAGAAAACCAAAAATAGAGAGAAGACAGAAGGAAGGTGTGCCAGACCCATAGCCTACTTTATCTCATCAGATATGGAACCAGAGGCTCTGAGCATGGGGGAAGCTGTTTAGTAACTACAGTAGCAGCACCTGAGCTTTGGCACTGGTGGTCCCTAATCTAACTTCTGTATGTTCTCCTGCTGTTCTGTGTGTAGAAACCTTAGAGTGCTCGGGATAAAAGGGACCTGGAAGATCAGATCTGTGCAGAGGTAGCCAGTCTGATTTATCATGGCCACCCAGTTATTGCAAATAAGTCCTGAGCTGTTAGGTCACATCTTGAGGATATGACAGGATATAGTGTCAGTGTGATTATTGACCTGGAGGGCAGACAAAAACACTTTTTTTTCCCCTTGAGTTTCTTTTGGTTTTGTTTTCTACATTTTCATATTAAGTTAAAGGTCTGGAAGGTGTATAAGGAAAATTGTTTCATGTGTTGCAGGAAGCAAAGAGCAGTAGGAAGGTTTTGTAAGTTATTTATTTTTTAAAATATTTTATTTATTAATTTTCAAGCAGAGAGAGGGAGGGAGAGAGCGCGAGCACCAGGGCCACCACCTTGTGGGTCTGGCTTATGTGGGTCCTGGGGAATTGAACCTGGGGCTTTAGGCACTGGAGGCAAGTGCCTTAACCGCTGAGCCATCTCTCCAGCCCTGTTTGTTTGTTTTTGAGAAGCAGGTTTCTCTCTGTGTAGCTAAGCTGTCTGGCTGGGAACTTGCTATATAGACCAGGCTGGCCTTGAACTTGTTGGCATCCAACTGCCTCAGCCTCCTGAGTGCTGAGAATCAAAGGGTGTAACACCATGCCTGGCTTTTCTTTTGGACTATGAGCCTTTTGCATGTATTCCCCAGTACCATGTAAAGCCAGATGCACAATGTGGTGGATGTATCTGGAGTTCCTTTCTAATGGTTAGAGGCCCTAGCATTCTCTTTCTCTCTCTCTCTCTCTCTCTCTCTCTCTCACTCTCTCTCTCTCTCTCTCTCTCTCTCTCCTTCTCCCTCCCTCCCTCTCTCCTGTCCCACTTTCTTTCCTCCTTCCCTCTTTCCTTCCCTTTTTCCCTCCCTCCCTCCCTCTGCTTGCAAATAAATATATATTTTTTTAAGAACCCAGAAACTTAAGCACATAAAATGTAAAAAGAAATCTGCTTTTTTTTGTATAGCTGCTTGGCAAATTGGATGCTAAGCACTTCTGTTATTAACAGTGTATATATTTTCTAAGGAGTAGCTTCTTGGGTGTTACAAAGAATCAGTAATTTGATAAACCGCTGAAAAAGTAACAAAATAGGATAAGACTATTAACTGTTTTGCTCTGACTTCTGACCATTTTGTCCATTTTGTCCTCCCATACAGCCAATATCATCAAGAAGTAGAGGAGTTTGTGTCAAATTTAGTAAGAAGATTTGAGGAACAACAAAAAAATGATGTGGAAAATACTTCCTTTAGCCTTTTACCTCAGGTATTTTGAATTTAAGAGACTTTAAGATTAATATATTGAGCTTTGCACTGCCAATTATTTAGACTACAGAGATTTTCTTGCATCAGAACCAAAATGATGAAGACTATCTGCTTGACTCCATTCTTAGAGCCTGATCCAGTCACTGCCTATCTTGGCCCTGGCTCTTGTGTTCAGGGCAAGCGTCTTCAGAGCCAGCGCACCCAAAATTAAAGGCTTTCTTTCCATCTTCTAACCTGACATGCTTTTTTGGGCAGAAAATTAATTTCAGGGTACAAAAACAAATTTATATATTTGAGATTTATGAATTCTTCTGGGCATGGTGGGCACCCTTTGATCCCAGCACTTGGGAGGCTGGGTAGGAGGATTGCTGTGAGTTTGAGGCCACCCTGAAACTAAGTGAATTCTCCTACCTCTGCCTCCCAAGTGCTGGGATTAAAGGCGTGCGCCACCACACCACCCTATAACTTGTTTTTTAACTTATTGACAGCTTCAATAATTACAGACAATAAACCATGATAATTCCCTTCCCACCCCCACCTCTTAAATCCACCCTCTAGCATGTCCCCTCCCCCTCTCAGTTAGTCTCTACTTTGTTTCGATGTCATCATCTTTTCCTCTTGTCATGAAGGTCTTTTGTAGGTAGTGTCAGACACTGAGAGGTCACGTATATCAAGGCCATTTTGTGTCTGGAAGATTGTGTTGTAAGCAGTCCTACCCTTCCTTTGGCTCTTACATTCTTTTTGCCACCTCTTTTGCAATAGATCCTTAGCTTTGGAAGGTGTGATAGAGATGTCTCAGTGCTGAACACTTCACTGTCACTTCTTCTTAGCACTATGGTGCCTGTTGAGTCACCCCAGTGGTCACCACCATATGAGAAGAGAAGCTTCTCTAGCTTCTCTAACCAAAAGTGACAGGTAGCATTAATACATGGGTATACACATTTTAAAAAGTGTTTATAAGGCAGTTTTGTGGTATATGTATTTAGCCAGACAAGAGCAGCCATTACTCCCCCAGGCCTCATGACCTCCCCCACCATAGCCTTTGACTAGGTCTTCAATACCAGTCATGCTTTCCCTCCTGTGGAGCAGGCCTCCAGTCCAATTAGAGAGCAGTTGTTTCCCCCACAATAGACATGCCACTATTGCCCCAGGTGGCTCATTTGGCCTTGCTGGCCAGTCTTAAGGCTTGCAAGGTCCACTGCTGTTTACCACTGTTAACGACTTCTCTCTCCTGTAGGGCTGTATGCAGCATAGCTTTTGCCAGCTTTCTGTCAGCTGGTTAGGGAGGTTTCTTACTCAGCTCCACCATAGGTTGCTTTTTAAAAGTTAATAGTGGGGCTGGAGAGATGGCTTAGCAGTTAAGGCATTTGCCTGCAAAGCAGAAGGATCTGAATTTGATTCCCCAGTACCCACATAAAGCCAGATGTGCAAGGTGGCACATATGTCTAGAGTTTGCTTGCAGTGGCTGGAGGCTCTGGCAAGCCCATCTTCCCTTTCTCTGCCTCTTTCTCTTTCACATACGCTCGCAAATAAATATATTTGTTTGTTTGTTTTTTGAGGTAGGGTCTCACTCTAGTTCAGGCTGACCTGGAATTCACTGGAGTCTCAGGCTGGCCTTGAACTCCCAGCGATTCTCCTACCTCAGCCTCCTGAGTGCTGGGATTAAAGGCATGCGCCACCACGCTCGGCGGCAAATAAATATATTTAAACAAATGTTAATAGTGTAGCAAAAGAAAGCTAAAAAAAAAAAATCACTATATGATAAGAGTATGAATGTGCATATCTCTATATATAGATAATCCTAATTCTATATCTACCTAGATATAGATACAGATATATATACAGTGTATAGTATGTAATCAGATTGTGAATTGTGGACTCTTTAAAAGAAAAATTGAAATTAAGTAGAATCTCTCAAAGGATTTATAGTTGTCCTCTGGGAAATTATTCTGAATAATTGTGTTTGTTTAATCTTCAGGTTGTATTGATGTAAAAAAAAGTTTATTTTTGCAGGGTGTGGTGGCGCATTCCTTTGATCCCAGCACTCTCCACAGGCAGAGGTAGGAGGATTGCTGTGAGTTTGAGGCCAGCCTGAGACTACAAAGTGAATTCCAGGTCAGCCTGGGCTAGAGTGAGACCCTACCTTAAAAAACCTTGAACTCTCAGAACTCACAGTAATCCTGCCCCTGCCTCCCCAGTACTAGAAGTGAGAGTGTGCGTCACCATGCGGTCTGAAGAAGATAGCCTTGAACTTGATTCTCCTACAGCCACCTTGCCTGTCTTTTTTATTTTTTGACCACCACACTGGGCCAAATTACAAATGTAATTTTTGTTTATTTCAGGCAGATTCTCATTCTAGTCCAGGCTTGCCTTGAACTCACGTTGACCTTTCAGCCTCAGCCTCCCCAGTGTTGGGATTAAAGGCATGTGTTACCCTGCCTGGCTCCTTACACAGGTAATTTTTAAAGATTCTGTAAGTAAAACATGCTGAGCATGATAGCCCATGCATGTCTCTAATCCAGTGTTCAGGAGCTGAGGCAGGGAGAGCATGAGTTTGAGGCCTGTCTAGGCTACCTTGAGAGTTCAAGGACAGCATGAACAACTTAGTGAGCCCTTGTCTCAAAGTACAAATGTAAAAAGCCTCTTGGATATCAGTACTTGGGAGGTAGAAGGACCAGGAATTCAAGGCCAATCTACACTATATGAGGCCCTGTCTCTAAAATAAAATATTGAATTCCAGGTCAACCTGGGCTAGAGCAAGACCCTCCCTCAAAGATCCACCCCCCCCCCAAATTAATTAAAATAGGTCTGGTGAGATGACTCTGCAGTTAGAGGAGCTTGCTTGCAAAGCATAGTGGCTTCATTTACCCATTACTCACATAAAGCCAGTTGCACAGTGGTAAATGTATCTGGAGTCCATTTACAGTGGTAAAAAGGGCTTGGCTTACCCACATATATACACTCCCTCTCTCTGTCCTCTCTCTCCCCCTCCCTCCACCTTCCCCCTCAAATATAAATATAAATATAAATATAAATATAAATATATATTAAGACTGGGATATAGTTCAGTCATAGAGCACTTAGTATATGTAATGTCCACATGTGAACCTGGCATAGTGGTGTATGCCTTTAATTTAAGCATCTGAGAGGTGAATGATTCAAGATCATTCTGTTACAAAGCCAATTTAAGACCAGCCTGGGGTACATGAGCTAGCCAGCCAGCTTGCCTTCCTTCTCTTTCCCTCCCTTCCTCCCTCCCTCAAATAAATACATAAATCCATGCTGGATGGCACCTGTTTACTTATGTATTTGTCTCTTTGGGAGAACATCTCACTTTGTAGCCCAGGCTGGCCTCCAGCTTGATCCTTCTGCTTCAGCTTACTCAGTGCTGGAATTGATGCCTGGATATTACCTTGTTTTGAATATTTCGTTTTTCAAGCTAGGGTCTCACTGTAGCCCATGCTGACCTAGAATTTACCCTGTAGTCCCTGGCTGTCAGCAGTCCTACCTCTGCCTCCCAAGTGCTGACATTAAAGGCATGTGCTACCATACTTAATTTTTATTTTCATTGCAAGAGACATGTCAGAATTTTGTAGTTTTGTAATTTTCCATTTTGTGAAAATTATTTCATAAATATTTCTAGCTTTTTCTCTTGCTTAAATTTTTTTTTTTTTTTCCGAGGTAGGGTCTCACTCTAGGCTAGGCTGACCTGGAATTCACTATGTAGTCTCAGGGTGGCCTTGAACTCACAGCAGTCCTCCTACCTCTGCCTCCTCCCCTCCCCAGTGCTGGGATTAAAGGTGTGCACCACCATGCCCAGCTTTTCTCTTGCTTAAAAAAAATTTTTTTTTAAAAAGGTTTAGAGAGATTTTTTTAAATTATTCTTTTCTTTTTTTTTAGTATTTTATTTATTTTCAAGCAGAGAAATGAGAGAGGGAGAGGGAGGAGAAAGCACCAGGGCCACCACCTTGTGGGTATGGCGTATGTGGGTCCTGGGAAATTGAACCTGGGGCCTTAGGCACTGGAGGCAAGTGCCTTAATTGCTGAGCCATCTCTCCAGCCCTCTTGCTTAAAATTTTATTGTGCAGGTTCATGTGTGTATGTATGTAAGTGTGTGCTAGGGCCTTTACCACTGTAAACAGACGCCAGACACTTATACCACTTTAAGAAATATTATTTATCCGAGAGAGTGAGATTGAAAAAGGCATAAAGAATGGGTTGCCAGGGTCTCTGACCACTGCAATCAAATTCCAGACACGTGTGCTACCTTGTGCATCTGGCTTTATGTGGGTAGTGGGTCCTTCTGCTTTGTGTTAATGCTAAACCATCTTTCTCACCTTTGTACTACTTTTTGTGTCTGGCTTATGTGGGTGGTTGGGAATGGAACCTGGGCTTGTCAACTTTACAAGCAAGCCCCTTTCACCACTGAGTCATTTTCCCAGCCCCACATTTTTGTTTTCAAATAGAATCTCACTGTAGCCCATGCTACCTGGAACCCACTCTGTACTGCTCAGGTTAGCCTCAAGCTCATGGTAGTCTTCTCCCTTATCCTCCTGAGTACTGGGGTTAAAGGCATTTACCACCACACCTGGCTTTTTTCGGGGGGTGGGGGGGTTTCAAGGTAGGGTTTCACTGTAGCCCAATCTGACCTGGAATTCACTATGTAGTATCAGGGTGGCCTCGAATTCATGGTGATCCTCCTACCTCTGCCTCCGGAGTGCTGGAATTAAAGGCCTGTGCCACCACATCCAGCCTTTTTTTGTAAGCAGGGAGGAAGAGAAGAGAGTATAGGTAGAGACGCATGTGCCACTTTGTGTGTCTGGCTTTATGTGAGTCCAGGGGAATTGAACATGGGCCATCAGGCTTTGCAAGCAAGTGCCTTTGACTGCTGAGCCATCTTTCCAGACCTGCATTTTGATCTTATTGCCTCCACCTCCAATTACCCTCTCTTATCTGTCTCCTCCCGTTAACATACTACCTCTTGCCCATGAATCCCTATCTTACTTTCACACTTTTTTAAAACCCTTTGCTTGCATGATGATGGACAAGTTTGTTTGCTATGGGGTGGGCAACTTGCCAGTGGTTCACAGATGAAACTGACTCCCTTCCCCCAACAATCATTAGCTACTCTTGGAGGCCTGGGGTCTTGTGGATCCTTCCCCCATTGATGGTGAAGTGTTTATAGGCTCAGACTTATCCTGGAAGCCACAGCTGCTGTGAGTTCATAGCCATGTCATATCCTCCTAGCTTACTCTGTAAGCTCACCCTAATTGTGACAAGGACAAAGTGAAAACTTACGTCTTGATGTATATTATGAAATAAACATATGTTCAGATTCCTAAAGTTTTGTGTTCCTAATTAGTTACCCTTTGTAATACATGTTTCTCTTTGTCTTAGCCATCTAGTATTGTATTGGAAGAGGACCATAAAATGGAAGAATCATGTGCCATTAAAACCAGCAAGGAAGCTTTTAGTGTAAGTTAACTATTATGTTGTACCATGAAATCACAATATGCGTTCAAACAAGGAAAGAGCTTTTTCCTAATTAACCTTTTCATGTTTTTTTAAATTTAAATATAAATTTATTGTCCATAATGAGTTACATTATTTAGTGGGCAAACCATGAGTTGTTATCCCAAATTCCCCCCTCCCCCTCCCTGATCAGTTGGATATCCTCCTCCGTGGGCTGTCTGTATTAGTCCTTGTGGCAAGGGATCCTGGATATCCTAGTACTCAGCCTGATCTTCCTGGCCCAAGTGTGTTGTTACTGATGGGTGCCATGCCTCTGGACCATCTCCCCCACCACGGCTCTCACAATCTTTCCGCCCCCTCTTCCGCTCAGTTCCCTGAGTCGTGGT
>PVHP010043665.1:0-14441 GCA_004024765.1 Zapus hudsonius
AGAACCTTTTGAAGGTGGTTCCTTGCTGGAGGAAGCATCTTACTGGAGGTGGGAGTTGAGAACGTATAGTCCCAGCCTACTTTCTGCTTCTTCCCTGCGGATGTGAGGATGTGACACCAGCTTCTCCTGCCATAATGGACTCTACTCTCTAGAGACGTGAGTTGAATTAGACCCTTTTCCTTCCTTAAACTGCTTCTGGTATTTCAGGTATTTTGTTTCAGCAATGAGAAAGAAACTGATACACGGGGACTCAGCTATGGTCCCTCAGGAGCAGTCAATAGTCCTAGTAGCTGGGAGTGGGGGGCCTTAGCCTTGAAGGGTGAAGGGGGTCTGGGTAGCACACTTTAGCATCCCAAGTAGCCGCTGTAAGATGCTTAGCTGAGTCTCCATTTGCACAGCTGTGGAGTGGAGATGGTGGTTTTATTCCTTCACTGGCATCTGCAATGGAAAAATTCTCTCTCGTGGGAGGCTGGTTTGGGCATTTTAGAAACTTAACCACGTCTCTTGTCTCTACCTGACCAGATACCCTCTCCCCAGTCATGAAAACCAAAAGTGTCTCCAAATTTTGTCAGATGTCCCCTGGGAAGTAACTCTGTCCCTCGGTTGAAAAGCACTGGTTTGGAGGAAGAGAATCCTAGTCAGAGGGAACTATGACTGTAGCCCCATAGGTGAGAGCATGCATGTGTGCTGTGTCCAAAGAACAGACAGGAGTCCAGTGTGGCTGGAGTGGAGTGGCCTGGGGGTGAGGGGACAGGAGGAAGGGAGCAGTGGCAGACGGCATAGGGACTTATAGGTCATCGTTAGGATTTTGGTTTTGAGTCTAAGTGAAAAGAAAGCCTTGGAGGGTTCTAAGCGGAGAAATGATATGATCTGACTTCTACTTAAAAATAATTCATCGGGCTGCTCCTCATGCTGGTGATGGAAGATTAAAGAAGAGGTTTCTGACATAGAACAGGTACTCAACAAATGGCCTGTCACCCTTAAGAACAGGTGCAGTGTGTCCTTGGTTTGCATTTGAGGACGTGGTGAAACTTGGCTCCTGTCCCCTCCTGAGGGTATAGATAAAGCTCTGTGTTTGTGGCTCTGGTGTGTAAATGAGGGACTGCCATGGTAGGGCTGGAAGAGGCTTCTGGAAGAGCAGAGCCTAAACCACCGACTGTAGAGAGAAAATGTGGCCGAAAGAGCAAGTTGGACACTCAGCCCCTAAGTCTGCGGCAGCGAGAGGGTTAATATGCACAGCGCTGCTCCTTGGGGAGAGAAAGAAGTCTTTGATGGTGACCTAATTTGAGTCTCCTTATGTGTTTTTTTTTTTAATTAAAAAGAGAGATAAAATTCAAAGACAAGAAGAATGTGCCCGGGGCTGGATGGGCTTTTGCACAAATAAAAGATTTGCCTGGAAAATTAGTTGTAAAATAATAATCGAAAGATAGAGTGCCGAGTCAGCACCTGCTAGGTGCTGCACCCACAGAGCACCAGGGAGGCGCTATGTTGTCTGAGCAGAAGGGAGGAAGGAAATGGTTGCCATAGACCATATTCTGTCTCTGTCTATGTCTGGGCTTCACTAACGTTCCTCCAACAGATGAGTCCTATTCTCAGAGGTGAAAACAGAGGCAGCCATGAACTTGAACTTAACCTCATGGTGATCATGGACTAGGCAGGGCCTGAATGAGAGATCCCAGCTCTGGGAAATCTTCCATGTCTGGTTTTGTGGCTTTCACCAAGTCATGAAGTATCCTGGTGTTCCCACTTTTTCTTGTCTCTGGGGTAGACATCAATTTCTGCCCTTTTCCAGCATGATTTGAAGAGAAAGACACTTTATCTTCCACTCCTCAGCTCAGTGCCTTGCATCAAAAGGGTACCTAATACATGTTTGTTGAAGGTATGAATATTTATTGAGAAACACAAGGTGATGTATGGGAAATATTAAACGGAGACATGAAGGACACATCTCTTAAAGAAATTGGGTGAGCACATGGCCTCTGGCAAGCTGATGGCTGTGGGTTGAGAGGTTTCTTTTATCCCTGCACTGGCCCAGGCCACTCTGTACAGAGCTCTGCAGGAGGGAGGGCTTCTCGCCTGTTCTTGTGGCCCTTTGGGACTGATGTTCTGAGCCACAGTTCAGGTACTGTGAATGAGACAGGCTAGCACAATCTAACTGCCAGGGCTTGATACTGTGGCCATCCCTGACCTCCATGAACCCAGGCTGGGTATGTGAGAGTTTAGGAGTGAGACCCCACACAATGTTGCCAAGCTCCTCCTTAACCCCTCCCCAGTCAGAGCTTTGCCTTGCCTCTTACTATATCAAAATGGGTATTATTAATTCTTGTTTCTTAAACATATATGTACTTCTTCTGGTGCTTTTATTTTCTTAAACATGTATGTACTTTCTGATGCTTTTTCCCCCCAAATTCCACACCCCAGTATGCTAACAGCAGTTAGGGTTATTTCTTCAGAGGGGGGGTTGTGACAGGGTCAGGCTCTGCAGAGGCAGTCCCTCCCCTTGAGTGGGAGGTGTCTAGCTAGAGCTACAACCTTGGGGCTAAAACTGATTGGTCAGATATGAACCAATCAGTGGTCTCTCTGATTCACCTGGGGAAAACTTAAATAACTTCCCTAGAGGAAGCTGGTCTCTTCCTCACATGGCAATGGAGTAGAAGAACCTCTGATCCAGGCCTTAGGAAGGTAAGGCTCCAGACTTTTTCCCTCATGAATCTCTCTTTCTCATGATGGGAGCTCTCTATTATCTTTTCTGCTACTTATTTAGCTGAATAACTTAAGTTCTGTTAAACTCTCCACGTGTTCTCCCCACACTGGTGGATGGAGAACTCTGTAACCTCACAGACCACGTGGTGACTGGGAGGCTTCCCCATCCAATTCCCCTTTTCCTAAATTAATTAATCTAGAATAAATGTGTAATAAGACTTATTTCTGTCCCTGTGTATAATTCTTTTGCATTAGAGGACACGAACTGTGGGGGGGGGGTCCTGGTAAGGAACAGTTCAAGTGTAATCACAGGGAATAGTCCTTGCTCACAGTGACTTCCCCAGACCCTCGCAGGAAAGTCAATTTCTATACCTCCCTGTTTTTCATGCATTTTGTGGGGTTATTATAAGCAACGAAAGAAAAAAAATAAGATACATTGGACTTTATCAAAATACCAATGTTTGTGCCTCAAAGGAGATTGTCTAAGATGGGCATGGAGGTGCACGTCTGATGTCACAGTGTGTTGTCTGGGGGTTCTTGGGTCTCCATTATCTGCCAATTAAGGACTTAAGAGGCAGGTAAATCAGTGAGAGGAGAGAATGAGAAATCAAAGCCCTCCACTGCTGATGAGAATGTCAAACAACACAGCCACTTCGGACAATATTCTAGCAGTTTCTCAAGTGGTTGGGTTAGGTGTCACGGTACACTCCTGTGATCCTAACACCCAGGAGGCTGAGGCAGGAGGACGGAGAGTTTGAGGCTAGCCTAGGCTAGGTCGCAAGACCCTGTCTAACCAACCAAGCAAAGTTAAATATAGAGTTACCATAGACATCAATTCCACTCCTACATATAGATCCTCAAATCAGGAAAACATACACGGACACAAAAACTTGTCAATGGCATTACCCATGATAGTCAAAAGATAGAAACAAACCAACTTCCCATCAATGGTTGAGTGTGTAATTAAACTGGAGTCTACCCACACCATCAAATATTATTCGGCCATCAAAAGGAATGGAAGCTAGATTACATATTACAATATGGTTGAATCCTGACTTAAAGCTGAGTGAAAGAAGCCAGTCACAAAAGACCACAGGTATATACAATTCCACGCCTACGAAATAGACAGAATAGGCCAATCCATGGAGACAAAAGGTTAGTTAGGGGCTGGAGAGATGGTAGGTCTCCAGTGGTTCCAGGTGCTGATGATTGGGGGAGGGGAGGGTGCCTGAAGCTCTTGCCAAGTTGCTCCCTGGTACCTTCTGGGCTGTTGGGCTGGTCCCAGATCTCCTCTTCTTCAGGGTTTTGGATTTTGTGATGTCAAGGTGAGTAGAGAATCCCCTCACTGTGGCTCTGCTTCTGCCGGCTCAGGGGTCAGGCATCTGTAGCTCCTCCCCATCCTTGAACTTTTGATCCTCCTCTGTGCTGTAATTTCTTGCTTCTCAATAACTGATATTGTTAATAGGTTCTATCACTCATTTTCATGGTGAGGGACAGTCAGATAAAGCCACACCCATCTAGTATATAATGAGCCCTTGAAAATGCTCATTATTTTTATGACCATCAGTGGACCACAGAGATTATATGTGGTCAGGGACAAAGTAGTCAGGAGCTTGGTGGCTGAAACACTAATTCTCTCTTTCTTTGTGTGGCTAAATCCAGGGCTCTGGTCAGTCCCATCCCTCGGGAGATATTGTTTGAGGTCCTGTTGGGAGAGTTACTGTGGGACGAATTAGTGAAGGGGGTGGAGGAGTTGGGTTTGAGCTTAGCATGTCACAGGGCAGCCTGGAAGTTTCTCTGAAGACAATGAAAGGGGTATTTGTGTTTTCAGCCCTGTTCGTCAGCCTATCCCACCTCTACCTGTCACCCGTCTCTCTCTCTCCACGGAGGTAGAAACTCAGTAATTTCTTCTGCTCAGTGAGGAGCTGAACTGTTGTCTTTATTAATGGGGCCCCCTGAGCATTTTCAATTCAAATATTTCCTTGAAGTTTCAGTCCCCCCCCCCCAATCTTCTCTTTGTAGTGCAGATTAGCTCCTCAGAAGGTCATTTTCATCACTTTGTTCCCAGGAAGCTTGGGGACTCCTGGGGACCTCACTGGGCTGAGTTGGGAGGCTGTGGCACTAAAGTAGAGGTTCCAATGGTTTTGATTCTATCCGCAACCCTCAGGTTCAGGGCATAGTCCTGGCACCTTTCATTCTGTCCCTCCCCTTTCTTCTTCCCTCGATGCCATCTTTCAGTTCCAAGTGGTCTGCGTAGGTATGCTGGAGGGCACAATGGGATGGAGGAGGAATAGTGCTGTATGGATTCTTCCTCATTGCAAGATGAGGTACTTTGAGGGGGTATCAGGGTCCCGTTTCATGCGGGGTACACATGGTGAGGAGCCAGAAGTGATGGGGCTGGAGGCAGACAGTGTAATGGATATTGTTGTGTGATATGAAGTCTCGATCCCCACTCCTGCACCCCTTCAGGACTGAGTCATTCCGTAGCTGATGGCTCAGTCCAGTTGTTCTCCGGGATTGCTTTACTCAAAGACAGACTTATTGAAGGCCTCACCCGTCCTGTGGATGGTTTCTATTCAATGACTGTCCAGTGTGGAGGTGGGGTAAGAGTTCCATTCCTTCCTCAGGGTGGGAGAGTTCCTCATGGGCTCCACTGGGATCTTTGCTATGAAGTTACCCCACCCATCCTGCTTACCTCGCTACCCAGAGATCAGAGCTGGCCCCTGATCAGGAGCTGTAGCTAGGTGTTCCTTGGCACTTTCGCCTCCACCTTGGTTCCCCTGGTTACACTCTCATGGATCACTGGACAAGGCCACTCAGTCACCACGAAGACATGAGGCAGAAAACAAGACCACTCCCTAATATGGCCTAGGCAAAAATGGATGAATGAGCCGGGTGTGTGCCTCGCACTTGGGAGGCAGTGGTAGGAGGATTACTGTGACATAGAGGCCAACCTGGGCTAGAGTGAGACCCTATCTTGAAGAGAAGGAAAAACAAAGATGAATGCTTGCTATCCAAGCCACAAAAGCAGCAACCCAGCCCCTGCTGGATAACATGGGGGAGCAGCTTTCCCTGTCCACAGCTTTGGCCTCAGGTTTCCATGTTTCCAGGAAAGAGTTGAGATATCCAGAGGTGAGAGAAGTCAGTGCAGAGCCAACATCCCTTGAATGTTCTAACATGAGCCTCTAACAGGGCTCTATGTCCTTTCCAACACCTCTGTTCCACAGTCCCGTTGGTGTCTGGTCTTTCTCATCAGAGGCAACAAAGCCGACAGAGCCAGCTGCAGTGATGTGTAGGCCTCAAGGTCTTCTCTTTTGGTGTGTGTGTCTAGATGTTAGTGCCATGTGCAAAGGCCACATGGGGAAAGTCATCCTTCCACCTTACTGCCCAAAGATGGTTTCTCACTGAACCTGGAGCTCGCCCCCCTTTTTCTGGTTAGTGAGCCCCAGTGATCCTGTCTCTGTCCGCCTCGGTGTTGGGGTCACAGGCAGGCCTGGAGCACTGGGCAACCAGCCCTTCTGCTCACTGAGTCATCTCCTCAGCCCCTGCCGTGAGGTCTTTGCCCATAGCGGTGGTCCTAGGGAAGTCCCCAGGAAACTGCACATGGAGCTCTGTCTCAATCTGCCTATGCCAACCTAAGGATGTTAGTACCAGGAGTGGGCCAAGAAGGCAGCCTTTCAAATGATCTCAGAACAAATACAAGGGCAGAAAAACCCAGGTTAGAACCCTAACTGGGGAAGAGTGGGACCCCAAAACTTCAATGAGACCATTTGGATCAATGCATTTGAAACATGAACCTTCGGATCCCACTGGATCCTATATTTCCTGGATAAAGACCAGTCCCCACCCTACCACATGTGCACCCTTGCTGGAAGGTACCACAGGATGCCCTACCCCACCAGGTTCTCCTTTGGCTGCTAGGGTCATCACTAAGGTTCAGTCAACAGGTTCTTTGACTGGGGAAAGAACACCATCAATGCTGTGGACCCAGATGGCATAGGAGCAAGCTATGTCTAACAAGACTGGACCCTGGAAGATGCCCGTGTAAAGGGAGCAGGAGGGCCTCATTCTGCTGCTGGGAAGGGAAGGCTCTTGTCTGGGTCCTACTCCACTCATTGCCTTCAGCCCAAGCGAGTTTCTTAGTGTAAGATTACACCTGCTCCCTAGCTGGACGAGAGAGTAGGGAAGAGAAAATTCTTATCACCTGTCCCTGAGGAGGGCTGACTCTGCAGGGTAGTTCTAAATCGAGAGCCCTCTTGGGGTCAGTGAGGTTTCTGTTGCAGACATTGCCACTTTCTCATTCTTGTTCTCTCCCCCAGGTTATTTCCACTGGGCACACCCATCCCATGCATTCCCAGCATGTGAATCTGTTTGCATGAATCCCTAGGGAATCCAACCTTCAACAATAGGAAAGAGAATGAGGGCTGGAGAGATGGCTCAGAGGATAAAGGCACTTGCTTGCAAAGCCTTAAAGCCTGGGTTCAATTCCCCAGTATGTAAGGCCAGATACACAAAGTGGTGCATGTGTCTGGAATTTATTTGCAGTGCAGGAGGCCCTGGCACACCAATACTGACTCTCTCTCTCTCTCTCTCTCTCTCTCTCTCTCTCTCTCTCTCTCTCTCTGATTGCCTCTTTTACTCTGTATCTCTCTCTCAAGTACGTACATATATGAAAGAAAGAGAATGAGAGGCAGGAAGACAAAGAATCAGGAATCATGAAAGGCAGGAGAAAAAGCCCCCAAGACAGGTGCCTTTCCAATACCCCAACCAGGAGCAGGCCCCAAGTGGCAGGAGAGGGAGCTGTCCACCTGTGCCTGGAGGCAGGAGGCACAGCTGCGGGCAAAAGTGATTTTAAAGCAGCATAAACAAACAGAAAAACAAACGGATATAAGCAATACTGTTGAAATGAAACATTTGGAAGGTAAAGTTGAAATCTTTTAGAAAGTAACATGCAAAACAGAATGGAAAAAAAATGACAAAAACATCATAATATAGATATAAATCTATATTTATGGAAGGCGAGAGAGACTGAACCTGGAGGAAATTGAGGTGTTAGCATACTGTTGCACTTGTAGGAATTGGAAAGAGAAAACAGGGGAGCGAAGCCAGAAACAAGGCAAGACAATTCCCCAAGGCTGAATGACTGACTGGAGTTGAAAGGACCTATTAATACCGGGCCAAATGGACATCAATGAAAAAGAAATGAACCTTAATCCCAATATGCCACATGCAAGAATTAATTTAGAATGAATCCTAGTCCTAAATCTGACAAGGACGACACAGTTTTCAGGAAGAAGCCCCAGAAGAGCAGCTTCAGGGACACGCAAGTATTTCTCAGAATACAAAACTATGAGCCATAAAAGAAAATATCACTAGATAACGCTATTAAAATGAAGAATTCCTTTTCAGTACAAAACAATATTGAGGAATAAAAAAACAAGGCAAACACTTGAAACATTTGCAATATCCAACAAAGTGGTTGCAGACAGAATCCACAAAGAAATCCTGTACCTTCATAAAAATGAGACAGGTTGGCTCTTAAGAATGAATGAAAGATTTAAATAGGTACTTTATGAAATAAGCCCATAGAGGAAGTACAAAAGGGGGTCGGGTATGGTGGCCCAGGCCTTTAATCCCAGCACTTGGGAGGCAGAGGTAGGAGGATCACTGTGAGTTTGAGGCCAGCCTGAGACTATATAGTGAATTCCAGGTCAGCCTGGGCTAGAGCGAGACCCTACCTTGAAAAACCAAAAGCAAAGAAGTACAGAAAGACTGAGGAGATGGCTCAGTGAGTAAAGTGCTTGCTATGTAAGCATGAGGACCTGAGTTTGGATCCCTACCACCCATGGAAAGTTCTGGGTGTGTTGGTGCACACCTGTAACCCCAGCACTGGGGAGGTGGAGACCCATTGGCTAGCTAGTCTGGTGGAATCAGTGAGCTCTAGGTTCAGCAAGAGACTCTGTCTCATAGAATAAAGAAGAGCTGGAGAGATGGCTCAGCAGTTAAAGGCACTTGCTTGCAAAGCCTGATGGCCTGAGTTTGATTCCCCAGTTCCTACATAAAGCCAGAGGTACAGAGTGACACATGTGTCTGGAGTTGGTTTGCAGTGGCACAAGGCCCTGGCATGCCCATCCCCCCTTTCTCAAATAAATAAATTTTTAAATAAAGAATCTGGCCTCCACATGCATATGTACATACATGCATGCGCACCTGCACACATGTGACCACACACATATGAACATACATATACATGACACAGTACAAAATGGTCAATGAACATATTCAACAGTGACCGATGTCATTTGTCAGCAGAAAAATGAAAGAAGCCAATAAAATAGGAGACACCTCCTCCGCTAGGAAGAGCGCTGCCTGCACACCCTGGAAAGGAAATAGTACAGATGAAATTTTCCACCACTGCTGATGGTCCTGCGATGCTAAGCTTACAACACCGGAAAGCTGTTAGGAAGCATCTTCCCAACCAGACACATGTCTACTCTCTGCTCCCAGAATTCCACCTCTAGGTATAGAGACAAGGGAGGTGGATACCTGTTTCTACCAAAAGACACGTACAAGAATGTTGTAGAAACATCGTCTGTAGTAGCTCAAAGCTGGAGGTAATTCCGAATATCCATCCAATTTATAGAAACCAATTGGACAAATCAATAAATCCATGAAATACACAACAATAAAAAAGAACCAACAGCCTCTACATGGAACGACATGGGTGAAAGACAGAGAAATACTGTTAAGCAAAAGTGGCCACTTACTGTAAAAGTCCACTCAGAAAAGATGATAGAGGTTGGAATAGTAGCCAATTGTTGAACTTTCACTTCTGGGAGGAGGGATGAATGGACTTGGAGTGTTAGAAATATATATATGTGGTGTGTGTTCAGTGTACAATATATGAGACACAAATTGCACGAATGTTCCAATTTTAAAAAAGAAGGGGCCCACACCAATTTGCACCTCTCTGTGAACCACAAGAGAGACAGAAGATTCTAAAGATTTCCATGAGGGAGGTCTAGGGAGATGGCTCAGTGGTTAAAGGCACCAGTGTTTGGATTTCCCCCCTCTCCCCTTTGCCTTCCAAAGCTGACACAGGGGACGCCTGGCTCTGTTGTCCCAACGCACCTACAGCAATGGGAGGCCATCAGAAGCCTGAACTCACTGGTCAGCTCGCCTGGTGTTTGTCGGAGCAAAACAGGAGAGGCCCTGTTTCAAAGAAGGCAAAGGTGAGGACCCAACACCTTGAGGTTGTCCTCTGACCTCCACACGTGTGTCATGGCACATTTGTGCCCCAGCCCCTCCACACACACTTCCATGGGGCAAATTAGGTCCCTGATAGAGCAGCAGGGCACAGGCTGGCCTCTGAGATGCTTGTCATTCTGAACGAAATGATTTTCATCTGTGCCCAGCCAATCCATTATTCAAGTTGCAAGGGCTCATAAACTTTATCTCCCATAAATCCTTTCTAAGGAAGCAACTGGAAGATGAGAGGCAATACGGGAGGGAGAAAACTGAGACAGAGGAAGGCTGGGAAAGTGTGAACCCCGTGGACAGCACTCAGGACAGTGTGGGGAGTTCTAGGCCTCAGGGCAGACATGCCAGGTGAAGCCAGAGGCCTGCAGCCAGTGGGGGACAGTAGCCCCTGATGAAGAGGAGGCTCGATGGAGCGTTGTGCCTGCTATAGTCAGCCACACGCCGCTGGGATGAATCTTCAAACCAGGCACAATTTGGGGAGGAAAGTGTTTATTGAAACTACAGGTTGAGGGGAAGTTCCGTAACAGCCAAAGAGGCTGGCCCTCTTTCACAGGTCCAAGCAGAGAGAAAAACCCATCACCAGCACCACATACACAGAACAGCAAACAGGCAGGAGGGCAAGGAGAGAATTTCTTCCCCTTTATATATGCTTAGGGTGGGGTCTTACAACCCTTCCCCAGACTTAATGGCTTCCTGAGTCTCTGGAATTTCCTTCTGGCACTGCCCACACAGGAAAGGATGTTTACTTCTAGCTTCTTTGAACTTCTTTACATCCTGCCCCCTACTGAGAGGCTGCCTTCTTGCAAACATCCTCAGAGATCCACCCAAGATAATTAAAAAGATCCAAGTTGACAACAAAACCTAACCATCACAGTGCCTAAGGGCTTTGAAAAGAATGTGAGTATGAAAAAGATGATTAGTGACCCCAAGGAAGAAAGGAGAACTCAGGGGCATGGTGAATACACCTGTCAGCGCTCAGGAAGCCTTCAATTGCGGGCCAGCCTGGGCTACGTAATGAATTGTGGATCAACTTGAGCTATGTAGATCACGACTCTGTCTTAAAGCTAAAACCAAAAACAATATAAAGAAAAAAAAAACAGGCCTGGGGAGATGGTTCATCAGTTAAAGGTGTTTGCAAACCCTACTGGCCCTAATTTGATTCCCCAGCACTCCCACAAAGTCAGATGTGTTTAGAGTTTGAGGTGGCAAGAGGCTCTAGTGCACCCATACTTTTTCTCTCTTTTTCAAATAAATTAAAATATTTTTTAAAAAAACAAGGACAATTCAAAACATAAAACACACACACACACAAATGCAAACTGTAGCCATGGTGGTCCTGTAGTGAATAGTCTCTCTGTATGTGTATTATGTATATATATGTAAGCACGGTGTGTGTCTGTGTGTCTGTGGTGGTCAGAGAATATCCTTGGAGTGTTGGTCCTCTCTTTTGGCCGTGTTTGAGACAAGGTTTGGGGGGGGTCTCTCATCGTTTTCCCTAGCTAACACCAGACTAACTGGCCCACCAACTTTGGGGGTCCCTCCCACTCTGCCTCTCATTGCCATAGGTGCATTGGAATTACAGGTGTGCGTTACTTGTGACTGCTTTACCGGGGTTCTGGGGAGCCATAGCCCAGTCATCAGGCTGTGCGGGAAGTGCTTTATCCACTGAGCCATCTCCCCAGCCCCGTGAACAGTTTTTACCTAGGCTCAATAATGGAAGCTCTTTTTAGTGATTTTCAGGCTTTAGCATCACTTTGAGAGGCCTAGTCTGGTTACAGAATAAATGTAATATTTTAGCTATTTTGCCAATGTGACAAAGGGAGCCCTGGTGACAGAAATTAGGAGGCAGAGCCAGGACAGGAGAGGACAGGTAACAGGGAGGGTGCGTGCACAGACATCCTCTTTTTCACAAGGTTCATATCTGGTGGTGTGGGACCACAAAGGTGACCAAGAGAAATAAGTCCCAAATAGGAAGGTGGCAGGAGGGTGAGATAAACTCTCATCTACGATAGCAGCAAGTCAATGGCTGTGTCTCAAATTGATGAATCAAGAAATGTGTTTGGAATTATATTATTGAGAAAAATGAAGGCAAATACGAGATAAGACATTTTAAAGAGTTAGATGTGGCTGCCTGAGGGGAGCAGACCTGGGAGGGGTGGGAAGCGGTTTAGGGGATACTCTTTGTAACCTGGGGCTATCACTTTTAATAAAAATGGGTTTTTACAGTAAGACAGAGAGGTTGGATCCAGAAGGTTATGGAGGACTGTTGCAGTCAGCTTTCTAGTTGCTGCCCAGAAAGAACCCAAGCAAAAGTGGCTTGTGGAGGAATGGGTTTATTAGGCTTACGGACTCGAGGGGAGACTCCATCCTGGCAGGGAAAACGATGGCATGAGCAGAGGGCTGGACATCACCTCTGCCACAGCACTGCAAACAGCGGCAGGAAGGTGTGCCAAACTCTGGCAAGGGGAAGCTGTCTTATAACTCCATAAGCCCACCCCCAACAACACAGCTCCATCGAGGTTGTAAAATCCAAACTGCCATCAGCTGAAGATCGATTACCCAGAACACATTCATTTGTTTGTGGGGGATACCTGGATCAAACCATGACAAGGACAAAACCTCTGTCTCTTCCTGAGAACAGTCCACTGTCACCTGCAGATAGATCTGGCACCTGGGGACTGTATACCTTTCAGTCTGGCCAGGAACAGGGATTTGGATACTTTGAAATATCACTAATTTTCTTGCTAAGCCTTCTTCTCTGTAATAAACCCCACCTCTTCCTCCCCCTCAAAAATACAATTTTCAATAAATAGCAAACTCATAAATAACACTGGGCACCGTGGCTCCTAATGAAACAGTAACTAATGTTCTATCTTTGTGGGTCCAGGAGAAATCACGAAGGGGATCTGTGGTGGGGGCTGGAGCCCCAGAATGCATGAGATTTTATTAAAAATCCTTTAAGTTTCATGTGGCCCATTAAAGTGATTTCTCTGTAAAATAATTAAATGCTGTTTGGAGACGTGGTGGCTTCATTAAGAAGGATCTAAGCTGGCTGCGGGCGAAGATGGCCTTCAGTTCTGCCTGAAGAAGGTGACTGGGTTATCCTGGGCATCCCGTGGAGGCCTGAGGCTTAACTCTACCTCCCTGCGACCAGTGGTGTTTTACCCACCCCCCTCTTTATCTGGAAAAAGGGAATGTTGGCTGGGTCTGTTTGGAGCAGAGAACAGATTTTTCTACACACACACACACACACACACACACACACACACACACCCTGTACACAATTCCCAAGGCTTGCGGGCCTGATGGCCCAATGGTCTTTCTAGCTTGGGCATTCTAAAGCACCATGGCCTGCTATCACTAATGTCACAAGGTCACACAGAACTCTCTGGGAAGGTTTGTGTTCTTTGCAGTACCAAGTTTTACTAAGCACATGTTGTAGGACACCCGGGTTTGCAGACATGTCACCAAGAATGTCCCGAGGGGGAACAGCTGGTCTGGCAGTGGCCAGTGCTGGCTCCCTTCACCTGCCTCATGAGACCATCTGCCCAGGACTCGGAAGCCCTGTCTCTGTGGGAACTGATCCTGGCAGGCCTTCCGTCTGCAGCTGTCGGGCTACCTTGAGGTCACCCTGGGGGTACCTGCAGACCCTGAATCTTCTGCTGTCACTCTGCTTCTAGCCTCCAGATGATTTCCCTTCCCCCTTCTCAGCAATTCTATTCTTCCAGACCTAGAAGGCCCATCCCTGTGCCCTCCATCTCTGCCCTGTGTTCAGGATCACCTGCCTCCCTGACCCTGTCCAGCCTCTCAGCCTCTTGGTAGCACTTAGGAAGACACCACCTGCCATTTCTCACCCTTTGTCTACATGTCCCATTCTGTTGTAGTTCCTTTCTCATCGCTGAGATAAATCATCAGACCAAAAGAAGCTAAGTCTCAAGGGAAAGTGCCATGATGACAGGGAAAAGATGGCATTCTGCCACAGCCGGTGGAAACAGCAGCTAGAGAGTTCTGGCAAGGGGACGCTGGCTGTGTGACATCCCCACACTTGCCCCCAACAACATACCTCCTCCAGCAAGGCTCCACCTCAAAAATTGCCACCCCCCCGGGACCCAAACATTCAGAAAACATGAGTTTGTGGGAGACACCTACTTCAAACCACCACACATGCTGAGTACAGAATCTCCGGGGAAACTCACGCTCAGAGTCTGAAGAGTGAGGCCAGTGACACAGCTCTGGCTGGAGCAAGCTGACTGACAAGATGGCCTCAGTGAGCCTTGCCTCTGATATCCATGCCCTTGTATCCTTCTGCTGCTCAGAGTCTGGGATGGACGCAGAGACTTGATGCTGACAGACAGAGTATGGCAGAGGTGATGAGTGGGATGTCACTTTGTAATTTAGGGTACAAAAGGTGTGACTTCAGTGCACTGTCTGTACTTGTTTATTTCGTTGGACGAGGTTGGAGGGAAGAAGCTGCAAAA
>PVHP010043666.1:0-14428 GCA_004024765.1 Zapus hudsonius
GCCCAGGTCTCACTTTCTGCTTTTCTTGTCAGAAATGGCATCTTCTTTCTCTGTTTCTCTGTGTTTGATCAGAGTAAGTGGAGAGTGACAGCCAGGGGACTCTAGCTCGGGTTTGAGCATGGGGATGATAAGAGGTTCATGGTCTCAGGCCGGGAACCCCATCACGAAGCATTTCTGGGGCTGCTGACTGCTCAACATCCTGGAAGGTAAGAACCTGTCATGGCATGTGTGACTGTCACCTTGTGAGGACTAGCTCTGTGAGGACAGACCTGTCTGAATCAGGGCTCTGTCTTCCCTCAGCTCTGGTCTATGCCTGCATCACTGTTCGGGCCAGCTTGTGGGATGCCAGAGCGCTTGGTCATACCCACATAAGTAGAGGCTTTGGACTCATTATTTCAAGAGTCCTGACTCCAAATTGAGGGCCTTTTTTTTTTTAAGTTCAGGAAGGAGATAAAGGGTATGATTACACCCAGTGCTTCTGAACTTGAGGGTGTGGTGGAGAAATCTTGGGGAACCTGGGTATTTGGCCTACTTCTACTTCGAGATTCCAGGGTGACATTAGGCCATTAGGAGATCCACCCATTGCTCTGGCCTCTCATCAGATGAAAGGATTTCTGAAATCTCTGCTGATTCTGAGACCTAACCCTACAGGGCAGCAGAAGGGATGAAGAAGAATTCACAGCTTTCATTTTCAAATGTTTCCTTGTTCTGACTTTCACCTCTGCGAATCAAAACAGATCATAAAGATGAGCTAAGCTCTTGGATCATGAGGAAGTGATTATAGGCACCCTCCTGGATGCGTTTGGTCTTGTTCTGCCAAGTAAGAAGTCCACTGGAGTCAGGGCACAGTTTAAAAGAAATGCATAGTGAGCTTCTTTCCAGTAGGCAGTTTGGAAGATGTGCTGTGTACAGGCTCCCTCCCTCCTTTCCTCCCTCCTTCCCTCTCTCTCTCTCTCATTCACACACACATACTTTTGTCAGCTTGGTGGTTTCAGTACAGCAATGAATCTTTCCTTAGCATTTAAATGTTCGTATATCACCATTGTGTTATTCACACTCAAGTTCTATGGAATCACAAGGTGGACTTAGGATTTGGGGAGTTTGGGAAGTTAGACTTCTGAGAAGGTACTATTATTCCCTAACCTAACTGCTCTGGACTGTGCTGTGCTAGGTCGTTAGAATACCGTGCAGTACGTTCATCTTGTGTTCCTCAGTGTTATCTTGTATTATGTCTTCCATCCCACTAGACCCGAGTAGGCATCTAGTCCTTGAACTTGTTCAATGCTCTGATATCTACCAAACCAGCTGGATCCATAGCCTCTGTGGGTTGGAAAAGGTAACCACTACTGAGACTCTGTGTGGCTTCCCTTCTCTCCAGCTCTTGCCTAGTCCACCACAGCCTCAGCACATCAATGGAGGACTGGAGGATTGAGAAGTGCTGAGCCCACTTGTAGCTTGCAGCCTCAGGGGCCTCACCCCAGCCAAGTTTTACCGTCTTTACATATGTGCCTGATCCACCCTCATTCTTGGGAAGCTGAGTAGTCTATCACCTTAAGAGCCGTACCTCCCAGCTACCTCTCAACAAATTATAAAGAAAATACGCTCTGCACCTTCACAAGATTTGCTCATACAGTGTATATAATAAAGATATTAAATAGGGCTGGAGAGATGGCTCAGCAGTTAAGGCACTTGTCTCCAGTGCCTAAGGCCCCAGGTTTAATTCCCCAGTACCCACATAGGCCAGACCCATAAGGTGGTGGCCTTGGTGCTCTCTCTCTCTCTCTCTCTCTCTGTCTCTCTCTCTCTCTCCTGTATCCCTCCGCTTGAAAATGAATAAATAAAATATTTTTTAAAACCTGTATACAATGATGAGGGCTTAGAAAGAAATAAATAAATAACATTTAAAAAAAGATATTAAATAATAAAAACCACACTCTGGACAGGAAGGCTATCCAGTTCCTCCCATCTCCTCCCCTTACCCATCGCTGTACCCACCATTTTCTTTCCTTCTGACACACGTGGTGGCCAATTCCTCCTTCCTCCTGGGAAATCCCTCCTTTGTGGCTTTATTCTTTGTGGTTGCTTCCTTCTCCTCAGATGCCTTGTCAGCATTTAAACATGTCCAAGCACGTGCGTCATTTTGAGAACCCCTGTTGCTGCTATTTTATTATTATTTTTTTTTTCCATTTGCTTCCACAATCAAACTTCTGGGAGGAGTGGTCCACCTCTGTCTTCTCTAGCTCATTCCCCAGTTACTCTTCGTTCTCTTTCTTTGAGTTTCCCTACGATTGTTAATGCAGAGCTACGCCTGTCTTATTCATTGCTGTGACCCAGCTTGTAACATTGTGCCCAGCATACAGCAGGTGCTCAATGTTTATTGCTGGGCTCTACAACATGTGTACAAACAGGTGTGTACTCCCTTTTGTGTTCTAGTCTGGTGAGAATGGCTTACTGGTCGTTGGAAGGTGTGAGATCTCAGCTGGCCAGATGGCTCAACTTAGGAAACAGGAATCTCTTTCATTTGGGCTTTTGTTTTCTTGCTGTTTTAACCAGTTTGTGGGTGTTCCCAAACTTCTCTAAAATACCTAGAAATAGACATTATACCAAACCCTGAAGGAAGATACCTATTCCATATTGATGATTCATGTTCTGATGGAACAAATATTACTCAAAATTAGCTGCTTGCTGAAGGAGACTCTCCAGATTAATGGACCCTCCAAGCCCCCTCCATTGCAGATTTCACACCTTGCTGGGCCTCTCCTGGAATTCACCAAAGTTCCTTTGTGTTCCCCACAGATGTCTGTTTCCCCAAACCTTGGTTTTCTTTTTTTTAAAAATATTTTATTTATTCATTTTCAAGCAGAGATACAGAGAGAGAGAGAGAGAGAGAGAGAGAGAGAGAGAGAGAGAGAGAGAGAGAGAGAGAAAGAGAGAGAGAGAGCAAGAGAGAGAGAGAGAGAGTGCACCAGGGCCACCACCTTGTGGGTCTGGCTTATATGGGTCCTGGGGAATTGAACCCAGGGCCTTAGGCACTGGAGGCAAGTGCCTTAACCGCTGAGCCATCTCTCCAGCCCAAACCTTAGTTTTCTATGGTAATTTCCAGGTCACAGTGACTCAGCAAGTCATCAGAAGGACATTAAGTGCATACCTTTCCTCAAAGTCTAGAAACAAAGGGGGGGGGGTGAGTACAGAGGTAATGGGACCGTCATCCATGATGCCATAAGTGAGAAATGACCTGCTGGTGTTTATACACATTCAACCCTCAAGTTTACTGACCTGGAGAGTAGCGCATTACAGCAGCCTGGCCTTCCCTCAGGTTCAAGATGCACTGTCCTTCCTAGTGATTTCCTATAACTTACCCTTCGTAAACACAGCGACCTCCTTGCTGGCCAGCAAACACTGTCGGACAAACTCGTGACAGAGGGCTTCGGAGTCGCTTTCTGGAGCTGTCTTCACAGGTCACTCTCATGTTACCTTCTCTGGCCACCTTATCTGAAATAGTAAAATCCTTTTTCAAACCTGATATTATACTGTGCACACACACTCACATGTACACACATACACACACACACACACACTCTATGCTTGCAACCACAGCGACATTATCTTGGACTCATTTGCTCTTGACTTTTGTTTGAGGCAGGGGTACATGTTGTCTAGACTGGATATTATATAGCAGAGACTGGCCTTCAACTCCTGATCTTCCTGCCTCTACTTCCCTAGTGCTGAGGTGACAGGCAAGTGTCACCAGGCTTAGCTTCTGCTGTTGTCTTAGTCGCTGTTGGCACCTGCTTCCTACTAGGTGCTAGGTAAATATGAAACAGATGCACTTATTTCAAAAGAGTATGAGGCCACGAGGCACGTAGAAGTATTAGCTTGGTAACCATCATTGTCAGACCTAATTTCAACTTCTCTGGAGTCTTGGGAAACAGAGTTTTCCCCCTTGAACTTGGGTCATACACCCCTGTTCACTTGCCTTGTCTTTATGCCAGTGCCTCAGACCCCTCACATAAAATAACTGCTCACTGATCCCTCACACTCAGGTGGACTTGAGGCGCCAACAGATCTCCCAGACTGTGGAAGAGGTGCAGAAAGTCATCCAATATTTGACAACAGAAATCAGCCACCAGGACCTCCGGTTCCAAGCTGTGCCTTTCTCTGACATGTACAATGGGAACATTAAGGTAAGCAGGACTCGCTTACCTTGGTGAGCCCCCCAACATGTGGTTGGGGGAGACCGAGCTTAGTGTTCACCATCTATACTCGCATAGGTGTTCTTTTAGGTGAACCCCCACATTCTTAGATGATAGAGATGAGGTTTGAGAAGTCTGAGGATCGATCAAGTCCTATTGGGCACGAAAGCCAGAACTCATTCTGCAATGGATTTGGATTCCAAAACATGTTCTACCTGGTGGCTAAAGTTCACTTATGCACATAGCCATTAATCACCAACCTCATACATTGGGGACCAGGCAGAGGGAAGTGAGGCATCGAGAGGAGAATGGTTGAAAGGGATGTCTCTGGTTACAAGTGGGGGAAGGTAGGGGAAATAGTCTTTAAGAAGTGCAGAAAGGACATCACGGTCCCTCTCTCTGCAGAAGGACCCACTGAGACTAAGCCTCCAGGTCTAGTGCCTGTCACTCACATTCCTGTGGCTCTCGTGAGGACAGAGCCACCCTACATTCAGGGATCTCACTCAGATCTGATGACGACCCTGTGGAAAGGACAGGGAAGTGGGGTTCTCTCATTCTGAATCCCCACATTCTGTTTCTCGAGTTTTCTGGTTCCATATCAGAACCTCTTTCACTATGTATTACATTTGTATGTATTCATGGTCCATTTATCACACCAGTCTATAAGTTTCTGAGTTTTCAGAACCACATCTGTTGATTGCTTTGTTCCCAGCACCCAGCATGGATGAGCCAAGAGCCACACCTGGTCCAGTCCATCTCTAGTTTGGCGGACCCAAAGTCCCCCACATGATTCTGATGCTTTTAGATTTTGAGACAAAGTCAGAGCTCAGGAAATTCCATTCAGGCTTGATCCTGGCTTGATGATATATCACCTGCCCTCTTCTACCTCCCCAAGCCAACCTAATTTAAACACATATAGCCCAGTGACCAGAATATTCTCATCACTTTCCCAAACCAGTATGCAGGAAGATTCCTTCTGTGGGTCCGTTTCAAACTCATCCCTCAAAAGAGAGGTTGTATTGATGTCATGCTCTGTATATTAAGCTTTAAAATAATGTAGCACAGGGGCTGGAGAGATGGCTCATCAGTTAAGGCACCTGCCTGCCTCTAGTGCCTAAGGACTCTGGTTCAATTCCCCAGTACCCACATATGCCAGACCCACAAGGTGGTGCCCTCTCTCTCTCTCTCTCTCTCTCTCTCTCTCTCTCTCTGTCTCTCTCTCTTTCTCTCTCTCTCTGTATCTGCTTAAAAATGAATAAATAAAATATTTTTAAAAAATAAAATAATGTAGCACACAGAATGACTTTAATGCTATCTTGGATTAAATCCAACAAGTACTGATGAACCACAATTGATATAACTAGCAATGCGATAGCTGTAACTTTTGAGTTCTGTAGTTTAGATTGCTCTCTCCCCCTCTTATAATTAGCCACCTTTCTATAGACAACAGAAATCATGTGGTGGACCCATCATGCACAGCATCAAATATGGTTCTCTGAAAGTGAAGCCGAGTCAGTTAGAGGGTTCACGGAATCCCCTTGTCAGAATTGTCCATGACACAGCCCAAGTTCAGGGTCCCTTTGCCTACTTGGCACTGCTGGCCAGCTTGCTCTGTCCTTTGGACTGTTGTTGGCCTGCCTGTTTCTGTTCTCCCCGGACACTG
The DNA here is from genome assembly GCA_004024765.1 of Zapus hudsonius. NCBI lineage: Eukaryota > Metazoa > Chordata > Mammalia > Rodentia > Dipodidae > Zapus > Zapus hudsonius. Next base: position 5,857 of record PVHP010043666.1, read on the forward strand.
CCTAGCTGGTTCCTGGAGGAAGGGAGTGGGAGGGCTCTGACAGCTTTTTCCATTAAACATGGAATCGTCTCAAAGGCTCACATTGTCTTAACAAACGGGCTTTCATTTCTCCTTGCATTTTCTAAGGGTTAGTCATGGATACTGACCATGGGTCATCAGTACAGGCAAAAAATAAAATAAATAAATAAATAAAGGCTGGCATTTTAGAAATTTCTGTCACCTCTTCTTTCATCCCTTTCCAGTCTTCATTCTTCTAGAATGTTCACCCACTCCAGGTCATTCATTCTTGTTTGAGAACCAGCCCAGAAAAGAACTTAAGCTTCCAGATGAATGAAGCTCAAATTCTGGCTCTTTTTCTTGCCGGCTGAGTGTCCCCAAGAAGAAGTCTCTGGACCCCTCTGGGCCTCCGTTCCCTTACTGGTAAAATGTCAACACAGCCACCTCATTGAGTGACTGACAATCACCACCAATTTTGTGTGTAGAGTCCAGCGAGCACTCTCTCCCCAACTCCTCTCCCTAGACACTGAGTGCCCACCCAAGGCTTTCTTCACTCTGAACTTGTGGGTTGATGAGCACACAACCTCAGTGAATCATCTGCCCACTACAGCCTCATCACGGGTTAGTGGCAGAACGAAAATACACTCCTCTTATAATGGCCAGATCTCATTTTTGGTCAACCGGGTCACATGGCTGAGCTGCCTTAGCTCATGGATCCACCTCCCCAATCTATGAACCCATGCTCATTTCTGTCCTTTCTTGACCCCAGGTTTTGGCTCCCAGCCAGTTCCTTGTCACCGTCCCCCTGAAAGGCCTGGCAGGGTATAGGGAGGCCAGGGAGCAGCGCTGGAGATACTACACCCTGAAGGGCACCAAGCTCTCCTGTCCCTTGAGGGACCCTGAGGGCCTGCAGCAGTGGCTGGAGGCAGAGCAGTTCTTAAAGACCCTGTGGCAGTGGCACGAAGCTGATGTGAACATCGAAGGCGACATTGTGCCTGCCAAGGTCCTGCAGGTGTTCCGGAAGTTGGTGGAAAATGCCATCAGAACTTGTCACCTCTCAGGTGAGTGAGCCGGGCAAGGTGCAAGGGACACTTTTTTTTTTTTTTTTGGCATTCCACTTTCACACTACAAACCTCTGCTGGGTGTGACTAGAGACTGTCACTGTGTGCTCTTTATACCAGTGAAATCCCCATGGGGGGAAATAGTGCTTTTTTTTGTCTGATTGGAATTTGTACTCACAAAACACTCCTGGTGCTGCAGGCAGATATGGTTCTGGCAGACTGATGTCAGGCTGTGGGTTTGACACCCTTCCCAGACCTCAGTGTACAAGTTATTCCCAAGCTCCAGATTTTTGTCCGAAGCCCATTGCTATAGCCCACCCTGTATGGACCCCGTGCGAGGCGATATCTCATTTGGAAACCTCTGAGCTATACTGGAACAAAAAAATCCCACAGCCCTAAGAACTAGCTCAGCCCGACAATTTAGTTGTCAGGTGTGGCATCTACACACGAGGAAAGGATGGCCAGCTTTCTTAATTATAAGAGAGTATCCATAAACCAATAAGAACCAAAGTGAGGGCTTAGGAAGGCTGCTCAGTGGTTAAAGGTGCCTGCTTGCAAAGTCTGTCAGCTTGGGTTTGATTCCCAGTACCCACATAAAGCCAGATGCACAATGTGGTGCGTGAATCTGGAGTTCATTTGCAGCAGGAAGGGGCCCTGGCATGCACATAATTACACAAATACACACACACACACACACACACACACACACACACAGCCTCTATCTCTCTCTCAAACAAACAAATAAATATTTTTTAAAAAGGAACAAGATAAGCTGAACAACAGAAACAATGACACAAAAACCAACAAGAAGCACAGGAAAAGAATATAAGGAGAGTTAGTGTTAGTGTTCAGTAAATGAAAGGACGAACATTTCCTCTACTTGGCTTTTAGGAGACCTATGTGAAAATGCCTGGATGATTTCCAGGCATAGTGGTGAATGCCTGTAATCCCAGTACCGGGGAGGCTGAGGCAGGAGGATTGTTGAGAGTTTGAGACCAGTCTGGGCTACACAGTGAGTTCAAAGCTGCATTGGGCTACACAATATGATCTCCCCCCCCCCAAAAAAAAAAAAAAAAAAAAAAAACCAATGCCTTGCAGATCAATGGCTAGGGAAGTGTGATCTTGCTCAGTGTAAGGTGTGCCTGGTGAAATGGGCATTATTATATGTTTTTTCTTCAGGTGAAGAGCCATGCTTCATTTGCAAAGGCAAATTCTATGTTATTATTTTTATAATGTGTTTATTTGGCAATTCAATGATTCTAGAAATAAGCTTTTGCAAATACACAAAGAAATGTGCCCCAGGATAGTCTTTGCCATGGGTTTTATAATAGTAACTATAAGTAAAAAACTCTAAATGGCTGTCCAAGTCGGTGCTGCTCCTCTGCAAAGGCGAGGAGCATGCGCACGTGCCCAGCCTATGAAAAACACACAGGCCAGAGTACTCAAAGTGCTGAACAACTCAGGATACTTGCCGTTTAGAAAGAAACACATGGTACATTTGTGAATGCATTTGCTCTTCTGGACACAATGGCCTTAAACGTCTCCATCTTGGCCATAACTCATGTTTCATGGAGGGCTAGCAGAATTAAATTAATTATTTAATTCTCAAAGCAGTTCTATAGAGTAAGCATTATTCTGTATACCTATTTTACAGAATAAAAAAAAAACTGAGAGAGATTAAGTAGGTTAGCTGAAGGTCACACACCAAAGAAACAGAATGAACTTCAAGAGCAGGGTGAAAGCCAAACAGTCTGGCTCCATGTTCTCACACTTTGGACATTATGAGGAGTGAAAGAAGGACTCAGAGTCAGGTGAGGTCAAGGTCAGTGAGGTGCTCTCAGTCAAGGTCAATGGTGCTGAGTGGATCTGATGGCATGCAGACAGACAATCAGCCACATATTCATCCAGCCAGAGAGAGCGATGTTTTCTTCTGAGCAGCCCAGCACAATTGATGAGCTATTTTCTCCAGAGCAAGGAAAAGGACAATAATAGATCCAGATTCAAGACACTGTTTTCATGTCTGTAACCAAGTCCAGCAAACAAAAACGACTGGGTGTTTTCAATGAGGGTGGGGGCAAGTCAGTCTGGTTTGTGAACTGGAAACCTAACCATGCACATTTATTTCTGCTCTCTCTATTTGTCTGGTTGGAGAATGAGGGTAGGAGAGGGCTTTTTTTCCCCGCTCACTTGAACACTCTGACAATGCCTGGGTCATGCTTTGAAGGGCTTATGATTATTAACACATGAGGTTGAGCTGTTTTGTGGATGGACGATGGAGCTAAATACCACCTAAGAGATTCAGTCGCAAAACAAACAGCTTAGCAGAATGTTACCAGAAGCATAGGAATGGGTGAGGGGATCAAAGCTGTCCTTGAACAATATCAGAACATCTGGGCAAACAGTGACAAAATGGCACTGCCCTTCTCGATGTCTGCCTTACAAACCTGAAAGACAACACATAAGTGCTTGGGTGAAAGAAAGAAGGACGTAGAGGAACAGTTCAATTTCTTCTTGCAGTAACAAATCTGTTACTGTCTTGTCTTATTCTATGACTTCCATTCCATTGAACCTCTGAAAAGAATCTATTGACTTCAATGGAAAAGTGTTGGGCTGGGGTTATAGCTCAGAGGTAGTGCATGGGTTACTAAGTGTGAGGCCCTGGATTTAATCTCCAGCAATGCTCGAATGTACATACACACGCACAATAAAATAACAAAGACAGGGCTGGAGAGGTGGCTCAGTGGTTAAGGCACTTGCCTGGAATGCCTAGTAACCTGAGTTCAATTCCTCAGAACCCATGGAAGCCAGATGCACAAAGTAGTACATGCATTTGGAGTTTGTTTGCAGGCCCTGTCCTGCCCATTCTTTTTCCTCTCTCTCTTTCTCTTTCTCACTCTCTCTCTCTTCCTCTCTTTCTCTCTCTCTGCTTGCAAATAAATAAAATATTTAAAAAACAACAGACCTTCCAGGCTTTGGAGGAACAGAAAGAGAAAGGAAAATGCCACCAACAGTGAGCTTTCCCAGGATGCTCCAACAGAGAAACAGTTGTCTGGCTTTGCAAAAAAATGCCCCTCTTGGTCTGCTGGCCCTGTTGTTTGCACAGAGGAAGGCTTCCTCCCTGCTCTTCTCAGTTGTCTCTCTGGTCATTTCCCATCAGGCAAGGTCAACATGCTAGCAAACCGCTCTGCAGTTTGGGTTGCCATGGAAACATCCACCGGCCAGGTGGAGATCGAGCTGGCCCCCACCGTGGAGATCTCCACCGTCTGGTCTGAGAAAGCTCAGTGGCCTCGGTGTCTGAAGCGCTGGCCTTCCCCAGAGAGAGTGGAGTGCATCAAGGTATGGGCCACTCAACCCCAGCTCACCCAACAGAGCCTCCAAATAGCAGCATGACTCACCCCAAACAGCTTGAAAGTTGGGGTTCCTTAGGTGCTCAGTTCTTGAGTGCTAACTCAGCACAGCTTCACCTGCAAGAGCCCCACCCTGCTTCTGCCAGATGTGCCCCAGGGGGCAGGGCTAAGCAGCCCGAGTTAATGTTGGAAAGGCTTCCAGGGCCCTGGCACAGGTTAAGGCATCTGGCCTGCTCACTGAATGGACCTAAGATGCTTTGTGTTTTTCCCTGCGCTGTTTTCTGGGTCTCTGTTCTTTTGGCGTCTACAGATAGCTGAGAACATTCAGTCTTTGTCTTTCTGTTCCTGACTTGTTTCACTTAGCACGTTGTCCTCTGATTCCATCCATGCTCCAGTGGACGGAAGAGCTGCATCCTTTTTATGGCTGAATAGTATTCCCTTACACAGACGTCTGCATGCTACAGTTATGGGTGCCCCTCGCTGGTTGCCAGCTCTCTACTTGAGCCACCGTCATCTTTTTCCACTTTTCCCAATATTATTATTCTTATTATTTTAAATTTAGTCATTTGGGTTCAGCTTGGTGGCCCGATCCAGCCACCACTGGCAGCTGAGCTTCTCCCAGGCGGAGCAGGTGCTGTTGGAGCAGCTGGATGACGATGGTGGCTGCCGCAGGCAGAGCTTTCAGGTCATGAGGCAGCTGAAGGAAGACCTGTGGTGTCCTGGGAGGAGGCCAGTCATCACCTCTTATCATTTGCAGGTGAGCTTGGGCATGGCTGTGGGGAGTCGGGGACAGCTGGGAAAGCCATTGGGGTGGCCTCTAGGGCTGCTCAGAGGTCCTCAGAAGAGGCACTGTGGTGTGGGTGATGGATTCACGATGGAGCTGTGGGAGCCGGTCCACGACGGCCACCTTGGGAGTGTATGCTCTCATCGTGGACTTGTAGAAGCCTGGAGTTGTGTGGAATGGCTTCAGGGAGATGATGGATGGAGGCTCTGGTTCCCTCCCTTTCCACCTCACTTCTTTTCTTCTCTCCCTCTCCCTCTTTCCTCTCCTCTTTTGATACCAGTGATCATTAATTGATTTTTTAAAAAAATTAACGCGCTTTATACACATTATAACATGTGGCAAGTGTGAGATATATATGTGCATATATACGTATATATATATATATATGTATATAATTTGAACATTCAGAATGTTAAACTAGGGTGACTAGCAAGTTCTCTTCCATGTGCCGAGCTCTTCTCTTTTAGTTATTTTGAAGCGTAAACTTGTAAACTGTATTAACCCTACTGTGCTCTGAAGCACTGGAATTTATTCCCCTGTCCAACTGTTTTGGTATTAGCATCCAGCCTTCCTCTGTCCGTCTCTACACTCATCGCCTACCTCTAATAATCACCATTCTTCCCTCTCTGCTTCTGCGGACTCAAATGTGTCAGTATCACAGGTGTATCAGGTCAGGCTCTGTAGTATTGGCCCTTCTGTTCCTGGATTATTCTACTCAGCATAATGTCCTCTGTGTTGTATGACAGAGATTCATTCATTTTGAAAATATATTTTAAAATTATTTGTATTTATTTTGAGAGAGAGAGAGAGAGAGAGAGAGAGAGAGAGAGAGAGAGAGCCCAGATGCACCAGGGCCTCTTGCAGCTGCATACAAACTCCAGATGCATGTAGCACTTTGTACATCTGGCTTTACGTGGGCATTGGGGAATTGAACCAAGGCAGGCTTTGGAGGCAAGCGCCTTAACCACTGAGCCATCTCCTCAGTCCTTCATTCCTTTTTTTATAGCTGAGTAAGATTTCATATCTAGATACCACATTTTCTTCACTCATCTATGGGTTAGTCTAATATCTTGGCTATGGGGAATAATGCTGCAATAACCCCAGAGGGTAGGTATCTCCTTAAGAGTCTAATTCAATTTGCATTGCATACAAACCCCATCACGGGCTTGCTGAAACATACAGAAGTCCTATTTTGTTTGTAGAGGAACTTCCAGTCCATTTCCATAGTAGCTATGGCTTCCATTCCCACCAGCGCTGGATGTGTGCCTAGTCTGCTTCCTCAGTAGCATCTTTTGTTTTCTTAACAGTAGCCATTCTAACTCAGGTGAGATGGTCCCTCCCTGAGATATTGACCAGCATTTCTCTGATGATGCCCTTGCATTTATTATGTCCTCATTGGCCATCTGTGTCTTCCTTTGAGAAATGTCTCTTCTGATTATTGGCTCACTTTTTCATTGATTTGCTGATTGGTTCGTTGGCTATTGAGCTTTGTACATGTTCTAATATCAGCCCTTGTGAGGCGTGCATCGTGCTCACGTTTCTCCCACCTCCCCGCTGTCTCCTCGTCTGCTGATCATTTCCTCTGCTGTGTAGAGGCTTCCAAGTTGGATGGCATCCCATTCGTCTATTTTTGCTGATCTTGCCTGTGCTTTTGGGTGTCATCCAAAAAATCTTCGCCTACGCTGAGGTTGTGAAGTGTCTCCCCTGTTTTCTTTTCGTAGTTCTATAGTTTCAGAGGCTGCACTTAGGTCATCGATCCATTTGGAGTTGATTTTGAACGTGTAAGGTATTATTTGATATATATGTATATACATATAATGTATAATAGATATGTGCTAGACATGCATACATGTATATCTAGTTTTCCCAGGTCCACTTCATTGAAGATACTGTCCACTCTCAAAGTCTCAAATGCATATTCTTTTTAAAACAATTATTTGTATTTTGGGTTAGCATGTATTAGTTGTACATATGAATAGGGTTCAGGGTGACTTTCCAAGTGTGCACTCAGCACACACACATCACATTCAGTCTCCCCTTTGTCCAGCCCCCTCCTCCACCCCATCCCCTCCCCATGTCCAGTCATCTTCACCCCCGTCCACGCCTCCACACATGAGAACGAACATGCAGTTCTTATCTTTCTGTGTTTGGCTTATTAAGGTCAAATGTCCTCCAGTTTCCTCCATTTTGCTATAGGTGGTCGATTCAATTCTTCTTTACGGCTGAGTCATACTCCACTGGGTGTTGTTGGTGCCCCGTTTCCTCTATCCATCTGCACCCAGGCTGTGCTCATATCTTTCTTGACGCCTGTGTTGAAATGCTAGAATTGAAGGCAGGGGCCAAACCTCACTGAGCGTGTTGAGTTGTGCTTTCTGATATCAAACAGTGGGGGGAATGGAGTAGTTGAAGGAAGGAAGGAAGGAAGGAAGGAAGGAAGGAAGGAAGGAAGGAAGGAGGACGTATATGTCAAAGGTCACGTTGACAGCATGGAGGACCATTGGATAGTGACTAAAGCAGGCACAGATGAGCTAGACAGTTGCTGAAGAGGTCCAGGTGGGTCTCCCCAGGAGGATGATGGGAGTGGGCTGAAGACAGCAGGCCTGGATGTGGGACTGGAGGAGGATGCGCCCAAGGCAGCAACGTCTTGCGTAACTGGCTGGATCAGCAACTCTGGAAGCCCAGAGGCTTTGTGAGGAAAGGCTGGGAGTTCAATCCGGGCATGTTGGAACTGAGCTAACGTCCCAGTAGCCAAGACACATGGGTAAAGCAGGTCAGAGCAAAACTCCGGGCTGCAGAAAATAACTGGCAAGTCCTCGTCTTAGTGACAGTAAACAAAAGCCTCCACAGAGGAGCACTGAGCTGGGGACCCATGCTGGGTGAGAGGACAGAAAGGGGACCTCGAGGCAGGTTCAGGAGGATGTGCCAAGGAAAGCTGGGAGAAGGCGAGGGAGGGGACGTGTCCAGAGCACTTGCTGAGGGTTCCAGAAGCCACTGGGTGCAGGCTTGCTGGACTGAAGGGAGCAGCTGGACGGATGAATGGCAGGAGGATCCATACTGGAATAGATTGAGGAAATGAGACAAGGGGTGCCTGGATTTGCAGAGGTAGAATTGGGGGGGCAGGGTGTGCGGGAAGCGGGGGAGAGGATAGTCAATGTATGTGTGGTTCCTGGGAGGCAGAGTCAGAGGTCAAGGGGATCCCCACGCAGGTGGGGCAGGAGGAGACCTGAGAGAGATAAACCAACAGAGGGAGCTAGAGCCAGCTGAGGCTGGGATCATGAGATCCCAGTGGATCCAGCTTTCCCAGAGTGCCTTGCTCTTTCCTTGGAAGGCCATGGAAAGTCAGTAGATTCTCCCAGCTGCTTGAGCCATGCCTCACGCTCCTT
>PVHP010043667.1:0-14441 GCA_004024765.1 Zapus hudsonius
AACAAGCCACTGAAGCGAGGCCAACTCCCGGAGCAGAGCAGGTGCAGGACAGCGCCAGAGCCCAGCCAGGGCTGTTATCACCCGGGAAGAAGCAGGAAGACAATTAAGAATCAAGCTGGAGGCTTCGCTGAGCCAGAAACAGAGACCATTTAGTGTCAAGGCAAAGGGCTCCGGGAGCCGCTGTGACCTTGGAGTCCTGTGCAGACTGGTGATGCTTGTGGTCTTGACCTTGAGTTGTTAGGGGGAAGCTGGAACGTACCCAGTAGCTCTGGCTGAGAGCACATGGAGACTCACCAGGTTGAGAAAAGGGCCTGTCCTAGCTGCTTGGTCTTGCTTTCCTGAAGGGGATCCACCGAGCCTTGCACAGAGCCTGGCCTGGTGTAACCACTCAGTAAACATTTGTCCAAAGAATGACAGAAAGAACCGAGGTCTGAGGAAAAGAAATGAGGGTTTTCAGTTGTTTTCCACAAAGATCAAGACACACAGGCATGTGTGCTCTGACATGTGGCTTCCGGTGCAGCCATTGGGTGCCTCCTGCACCAAATTATAGTCTTTCCATTTTATAGTAAGAAAGCAACGGAGACACAGAGAAGTTAAGTAAGTCGCTCAAGGTCACACAGCCGCTAGAATGGAGAAGTCAGAGGCACTCTGAAGACTTACTGGGCACATTTAGCCACAACAGGGCTTGTTGGCCGGGGTGTGCATGCGTATATATGTTGTACACACATGTATGTGTTGGGTGGGTGAAAAAGTCATTTCTCTCACCTCACTTTGGGCCTCTCCTTAGTGTAGCTGGAAGCTTCTTTAGAAGTGTCGCTGATTGAATGATAAGAAGTGAAAAGCCTTGAGCAGATGTCCCCACCCTCACTTGGATCCAGGTTCTGCCAGGGGCTTAGGAAGACTGAAGGTGACAGGGATTGATGCATGTTAAAACTGCTTTTGTCCTGAATTCACACTGCTTTTACTGAAATTCTTCCATTATTTGGACGGCTGGGGGGGGGCGATGCTCAGGGCCCCTCCCAACTTCAAGGCACTAATACTAATTACCACACAGCTTCCTTCTGGTCCACGTATCCCAGGGGCTGGCCCTGCTCTATGCAAAGGCATGAATGGGTTTGTCTGGTGTTTCTCCCTCCCCCAGGGACACTTTGCTGGAAAGACTAGGGAGGGAAGGTGCTGGGAGAGGCAGAAGTGTGATGTGGAATAGTTGACAGCCCCAAAGAAGGTGCGCTTGGTGTGCAGAGTGTACGCGTGTGGGGTGTCTGAGGGCACACTCACTGGGAAGATGGAAGGAGTGTGGCTTTCCAAAGTGGGGCTCCCAAACCTATTTGGGCCCCAGCTGCCCAGCTTTTTGCTCCCCTCCAGCCAGGCCCCTGGTCCTTGGGATTGCTGGGAGCTGGAAGAGGCACATAGGGAACGGCCAGGCCGCCAGCCCTGCAGGAAGGGAGAGAGGCAGAGGGAAGCCACCATGTTAGCTGTGTCTCTACTCTCGCCTGGACCAGCTCTAGCCTCACAGGGCACCTGACCAAGAAAGACAGATAGACTCAGGGTCATGGAGAGACCGAGGAGAAGCCAAGAAAAAGTTGGCCCAAGGAGACACAGGCTGAGCACAGAGAGGGAAACAGATCTGTAGCCAGACAGAAGGGGTCAGTGTGGTGTGGCTGTCCCCTGCGGGTCACACCTTGCAGGCTCCTGTTCTGGCCATGGGTGTGCCAGGCCTCCACCTACCAAAGCCCGGATTGTCTCACAACCAAGCCGATGGCAGCTAGGTAGATGGCTTGGAAATCTACCCGTCCTGTGCACTGACGAAGAAACCGAGGTGTCAAGGTCACGGCTCACCCTGCTCTGCCCAGTCCTAGCAGTACGACCTCAGGAAAATGACTTGTCCACATAAGTCTCGGTTTCCTCTGCTTCAAAGTGGACAGTGACAGGTAGTGAACAGAGCCGACCTTGGCTGGGGGTGAGAGCCCCACACTTGGTCAGGCAGGGGACGAAGCAGACCCCTGAGAGGCAACTCTGTGACAAAGGGCTCCTGGGGGGCAGAGCCACAAGCTGCGCCCCCAGCACTCTGCCAACTTTTGCCCCTTTCTTGTCCCCTTCCCTTGGTCCCTGTGACACACCCTTCAGCAGCTTTGCATCAACTCCCTCTTATCAAAGTTCTGGAGCAGATCTCCACTCTTATGATGCAGTTGTAATTACACGGTCCTATCTGTTGGGAGGACACTAGGTAACTAAAGCCCCATGAATTTCTTTACCGCAGGAATTTTTAGAGCATAGAATATGCCGATACACACAGTGGCTTTCCAGGACAGGTTCAAGGTCTGTGGCATTGCCTATGGGATGCCTCAGCTAGCTAGTTCTGCAGAACAACCCTTGGGGAATGCTAATTCATGCCTACCCCTGTCATGCACAGAGAGGGACAGAGTTACACGAGGTCACACAGCCAGATAATTGCAAAGAAAGTCCCAGTAGCTGAGGCCTGCCAGTGCCTCAATTGATGCAGGCTTGGTTTGGACAGATGACTCAGGAGTTAGGATTCCTGGGCCGGGGTGAGTGGTGGGGACTCAGACCCAGCATAGACACCAGGGGGAAGAAAATGGAAGGCTATCTCAGTCATCTTCATGGTATCCAGACCAAGTCAAGCTGGAGAAGAAAGGAGCACCCCCCCAATCAAAAGGAGCCCAGGCCCCAGTCCATGGCAGGTCCAGCCCCGGCTGTCAGTGCCAGGATGACGCAGACCATGAATCACGGTGGACCACAGACCTGTGCCATCCCAGGCTTTCCTTTCCGATTCTTTTCTTTTTTCGAGGTAGGGTCTCGCTCTAGCCCAGGCTGACCTGGAATTCACTCTGTAGTCTCAGGCTGGCCTCGAACTCACTGCGATCCTCCTACCTCTGCCTCCACGCCCGGCTCCTTTCCGATTCTTAATCCTCCTCCTCAGACTCAGTAACACAAAGCAGATCCCCGGGCAGCCATGTACAGTGAGCTGGGGGAATGCGAGCCTGGGATTTACCACATCAAGATCTTGCCTGCCTCTCTCACTTTTCCTTTACCGCCTTAGCCACCATTAGCTGGGCAGCTCTCCTTCCCCTCCTCGGACGTGCTTCCAGCCTCTCATCTTGGCTCCTGGACTCTGTCTTGGCTGGGCTCCTATGGCGCCTCGGGGCCTCCAGGGCTGTGGTTAGCAGCCCTCCAGCCTCGCGGTTTGGCCTCCTACCATTTGTCCTGAAGCCTGGCTTCATTCAGCTGCTGTGCGGTAGTCGGAGCCCTGCTGGTCTGGATTCTAATCCTGACGCTGCCAACGTTGTAGCGCCTCCTTCACCCTGACGTGCCAGAGGTGCCCGACAGATGTTTTGCTTTCACATTAAGAACCAAGCTGTTGTTGTTCGGGGTTCTTGCAGAACCACAAGGATGTGCAGCTGTGTTATGGGGGTGTCTATGAATAGTACTGCTTTCCACATTCCGGGGAGTCTCGGAACCTGAACAGCCTCCAACCCTGCCTGTCAGTGTTCTCTGGGCCCCTCCTTCTGGGACTGAGTGTCTTGACTTTGCCTCCCGTTTCTTCTTGGAAACTTGGGACTGTCAGCAGATTTAAACCCGGCAGCCTTCACGCTCTTCTCAGGAAGTCTTAGGTTACTCAGTGGAGGGAACAGCAGGACTCAGGGTCCTCCCTCCTCCATGTCCCTAACCACTGGTGACCCACATCCACAGAGGCCCACTGATCTGTTTTCTTGTTAGGACTCCACAGTTCATCCCTCATTTCTGCTGCTTAGGGGGAAAAAAGGAAATTCTTAATCTGCTTCTGGGTCATTTCTCAGAGGTGGAAATTAAGGCCAGAGAAGTTAAGTGACTTGGGTCAGGTTACCTAGCTGGTACTGGTGGGCTCCAGTTAGAGTGAGCCTCGGGGCTCCTGGTGGGTGCTCTCGTCTGGACAGGGTGGGAGAAAGGGAACCATGAAAAGTCAGTCATTCCAGCGAAGGCCAAGCAGCCTGCAGAGCCATGCTTCATCCCATCATGGTATCAGCCCTCAGTGTCCCCAAGCTACTGAGGGCCTGGCCCTCTCCACTCCAACAAGACAGCAGGTGCACTGAAGTCAGAGATGGGAAGAAAAGGGAAGTGGGGTTTGGAGCCAGCCAGTCCTGAGTTCAAATTTAGCCCTTCTGCTAACTGAACTTTTGCCTGGGCCATTGGAGTCTGGCGTCCTTCCTAGGGCAGCTGTGACAACTGAGGATGTTCTTTGGGTTCAGTATCTGACCTCAGGGCGACTTCTGACAGAATGTCGTTTCTTCCAGGAGTGACTGGCCATGGACTAGAGCGGGGACATTGCTGTGGCTTTCTTCTCCTTTCCGTCTGAGGAAGCTGAGCTCACCAGGCCAGCCTTGTTCGCTTTCTTCTTCAAGATGACCAGCCACCATCTCTCAGGATCATCAGGGCCAGGACAGGTGGCGGGGACAGCCTTCCTCCTTGTCACCTCCCAGCTGCCCCCACGGTTACTTTGCACCTTGCCCTCTGCCTGGAGGAGGGAGAGCTCAGCTGCACAAGTTCATTGCCAAAGACGCCACAGAGATGCTGAACGACAGGGAGATGAAACCCAGCAGTGAAGAAGCCACTGTTGCTCAGCGTCCCACCGCAAGCCAAAGAAGAGTCAGCTTTTCTGCCCAGAACTCACGCAAGGGGTGGACCTGTGATGACCTTCGGAAGCACTTGACCTTCTGGGCCAGTGTTCTGTTCACACTGGGGTCCTGAGCTGGCTGGATGCAAGATACCCTTGTTGGGCCCATGAGAGGGAGGCTGGGTGCCTGGGAGGGGTGGAGATGAGGCCTGAGATCTCTGTTCATTCTACAAGCTACCCAGGCCTCTAACCCTGTTCTCAGTTCTGTGGGCCCCCAGCTACTTCTGGAACCCTGAAACTCTGAGAGGAGAGGAAAGACGAGAAAGAAGCTGTTCTGTCCCCCACCAGGGTTTTTGCTCTCAGAGCTTGCCCCACCAGCTGCCCTCCCCCAGGCTGACAGACACATAGCACCCTGATGGACGTCAGCGGCCTGTGGTTGGCAGGACAGGAGGGCAGCAGAAAGAAGGGACCAGGGGAATGGGCCAGTATGTCAGGGAGAGGGCGCGTTCATTGCCAAGGTCTGCTCCTTCCTTGTGCTCAAAAGGCCAAAGCTGTTCACATTTGTGCCCAACCAACTGCTTCAAATTGAAGTAAAAGTTTTGCCACGTAAAAAAAAAAAAAACGCTTGTGTGTATGGTGTGGACTCCCTGGGTTACCTACCAAGCTGCTGGGAGGCCATTGGGGTGGGGGGGCCTTCAGAAGCAGACAGTGTGTGTTGTGGGGGGATCCCCACTATGGCCTTGGAGGGGGTAGTCTTCAGATGCCCTGGCCCAGGTCATAGGAGGAGCCCTCTCCACCCCCTCCACAAGTTTGTGAGGTGAGAAAACCAAGGCCTAGGAGACAGTGAGTGACAGGGGCAGTGCTTGAGCCAAGACATCTTGCTTCAAGCTCATTGCTCGTTACCAGTCCCAGCCTAAAATCTTTGTATAGCCTGGTCACTCCCTTCACCTCCGTGGGCCCGAGATAGAGAGGACAGTAAAAGTCTTCAGAGAGGGATGGAGAGATGGTGCAGTGGTTAAGGGCTCGCCTGCAAAACCTAATGACCCGAGTTTGATTCCCCAGTACCCACGTAAAGCCAGATGCACAAAGTGATGCATGCGTCTGGAGTTCATTTGCAGTGGCTGGGGGCCCTGGAGCTCCCATATTCTTTCTCTCTTCTCTCTCTCTCTCTCTGTCTCTCTCTACTTGCAAAGAAATAAAAATTTTCTTTTTGGTTTTTCGAGGCAGGGTCTCACTCTGGCCCAGGCTGATCTGAAATTCACTATGTAGTCTCAGGGTGGCCTTGAACTCCTGGCGATCCTCTTACCTCTGCCTCCCGAGTGCTGGGATTAAAGGCGTGTGCCACCATGCCCGGATGAAATAAAAATATTTTTAAAAATCTTCAGGGAGGGGCTGGGGAGGTGGCTTATTGGGTAGAGTGCTGCGCAAGCATGTGGACCTGAGTTCGAATCCTCACTAAACACATAGAAGCTGGGTGTGGTGGCACACACCTGTAATCCCAGTCAGCACTGGAGAAGAGGTAGGTCTCACTGGTTAGTTAGTCTAGCTGAATGGGAAAGCTCCAAGTTCAGTGAGAAAGCCTGTTTCCAAAAACAAAAGCAAAAATAGGCATGGTGGCACATGCTTTTAATCCCAGCACTGGGGAGGCAGAGGTAGGAGGACAGCTGTGAGTTCAAGGCCAGTCTGGAACTATAGAGTGATTTCCAGGTCAGACTGAACAAGAGTGAGACATTACCTCAAACAGACAAGAAAGTGAAGAGTTAAAAAAAAGACACATGACACTGACTTCTAGTTCTCTGTGGGCACCTGCACACACAGGCACACCGGCATACACCTGCATGCGTGTGCACGCAGACGCGTACCTGCATACACGTGCACCTGCACACACACACACATACACACACACATACACACACACACACACACACGTTCACACCCGCACATACGCACCTGCTCACCTGTGCACCTGCATACACATGAGCACCTGATCACACATGCGCACCACACACCTACCCAAGCCAAAAAAAAACACACCTCATGCTGGGAGGATGGAGATAAATGTAATTAGAAACAGGAAAGGACTGTCAGGGACTAGAGATGGGGCCGCTTACTGGAAGCTTCTGGAACCAGGGCTGCTCCTGTGTACATCCCGGACCATGCTCTCCTCGGGCTGGAGTCTCTGGAAGGGTAGGATGGAAAGCTGGAAATGGGCGAGGGTGGAGAGGGACACTTAGGAAGGTCAGCACCTGGGGCCCGGGGCGCAGGCTCAGTTGTCCTGAATGGCTGAGTGACGCAAGTGCTACTTCTAGTGACGCAGGAGATGGGGAGCAGCAGAGCCCCACTATGGACTTGGGACCTTTCTAGATGGCGAAGGGTGTCCTGTCTTGCAGTCAGGGTAGCAGACTGACCTCACCAGTGATGGCCTCTGCTCCCCAGCCCTCGCCTGATCTTGGCCTTCATCGATGTTCCTTTTGCCAGGCTTGGCACCCGGAGCAGAGAGAGCCTCTGTAGCTCAAGTCTCTGCGATGCTCACATTCTAATCAGAGTGGGACAGACAGACAGACAGTCGATCATTCCAAGAGGGTGTTAGGGGAGGGTCAAGAAAGTACTAACTCTCTCTGGGGAGAAAGGAGGGTTCTCTTGGAAAGGGAGACATATGAGTTGTGACTTGAAGGGTGAATAATAGTTTTCTGAGGGGTTGGAGAGATGGCTCAGCAGTTAAGGGTCTTGTCTGCAAAGCCCAATGACCTGGGATCGATTCCCCAGGACCCATGTAAAACCAGATGGCACGTGCCATCTGGAGTTTGTTTGCAGTAGCTGGACGCCCTGGTGCACCCATTCCCTTGTTCTATCTCTATTTGAAAATAAACACTTTAAAGAAATTTATTTGGGCTGAAGAGATGGCTTATCCATTAAGGCGTTTGCCTGCAATGCAGAAGGACCTGAGTTCAATTCCCCAGTGCCCATGGAAAGCCAGATGCACAAGAGGGCGCATGTGTCTGGATTCATTTGCAGCGGCTGGAGGCCCGTCATGCCCATTCTCTCTGTCTCTCTCTGTCTGCCTGTCTCTCTCAAATAAATATTTTAAAAAGTTTATTTGAGAAGGAGAGAGAGAAAGAGGCAGAGAGAGAAAGAGAGAGAGAGAGAGAGAGAGAGAGAGAGAGAGAGAGAGAGAGAGAGAGAGAATGGGCACGCCAGGGCGTCCAGCCACCACAAAGGACTCCAGACACATGCAGCACTTTGTGCATCTGGCCTTACATGGGTACTGGGGAATCGAACTCAGGTCCTTCAACGCCTTAACCACTAAGCCATCTCTCCAGCCCCAAATGAGCACTTTTTAAAAAAGGTTTTCTGAGCAGAGTGGGAGAAAGACTTTCTAGACAGAGGAGTAATCTGTCCTGTCAGGGCGTTGGAATCACCGGAGATTATTAAATATTGATGTAAAGGCCGAGTGCCTAAGTCTTACCTCGAGAAATTCTGGTGTATTTATTCGGTGGGGGTATGACTTTGGTGCAGGCATCTAATTTGCTTGGACCCTAAGAGAACAGAACCCAGGCCAGATGAGCTGGATCAGAGGGAAAATGTTCCAGAACATTGGCCTTTAAGAGTGAGCTCCAGGGCTGGAGAGATGGCTCAGCGGTTAAGGCACTTGCCTCCAGTGCCTAAGGCCCCGGGTTCAATTCCCCAGGACCCACATAAGCCAGACCCACAGGTGGTGGCCCTTGTGAGTGCTCTCTCTCTCTCTCTCTCTCTCTCTCTCTCTCTCTCTCTCTCTGCTCGAAAATGAATAAATAAAATATAAAAAAAAAGAGTGAGCTCCTCCAAAGAGAACTGCTTCAGGAGCTTGGTCCTCACCCAGTAGGTGCTGAATAAACACGGGAGTGGGGGTGGGGCCTGCATTTGGATGGACAAGTGAACTCACATGGCCACACACTCCCTGGCCTCTGACATCCCTGAACAATGAACAATGGCACTTTCTCTAGAAGGGCTCATGCTGCCCGGATTTACATTCAAGAGCTCCAGGGCCCCTTGGAGCAGGCCGGCCTCTTCAGGGCAACACGAGGATGAGGAGATGTGGGAGTTTGACTTCATTATTGCTCCTGGGGTTATCAGTGTGCTTGCCTTGGACTGGCCTCGTGTCTCTGTCTTCTATGTGGCTTTTTTTTTTTTACCTTTTACTTTTTCTTGAGAGCTTTCATAATTATAGACCATAAACCATTATGATTCCCTCCCCCACCCTCCCTCATATCCCCTCCCACTCTCAATTGGTCTCTGTTTTGTTTCCGTGTCATCGTCTTTTCCTCCATTATGTGTAGGTATTATAAGGCACTGCGAGGTCATGAATATCAAGGTCATTTTGTGTCTGGAGGTTTGCTTTGTAAGCAGTCCTCCCCTTCCTTTGGCGTTTACAATCTTTCCACCACTTCTTCTGCAATAGACCCCGAGCCTCAGGAAGTTTGATAGAGATATCTTCTATATGATTTTTTTTGCGTGTGTGTGTGTGTGTGTGTGTGTGTGTGTGTGTGTGTGTGTGTGTTCTGAAGTTCCAGTCCAGAGCCTCCTACACGCCAGGCAAGCACTGTGTCAGCTACACACCCTCCTTGCCCTGCCACAGCCTGTCTTTTCTTCTTGTGTCTCTATGGCTGACACAGGCTTATTTCCAGAGTCCTTCACTGGGCTCATGGCTTCCAGGCTAAAGTCCAAGCTCCTTAGCTACCCATGGATGGCAGCTGCCCATCATGGGTGGTCCATCCATCCCTCCAATGTCTCCAAAGTCTTCAGCCTCCTCCCAGCCTGTCATGGCGCTAGTGTGGCCTTCTGGGCCAGCAACCAAATCCTGTCCCTGTCCCAAGATGCCATCAGCAGGCTCTCTTTCTCAATCATGTCTGTTTTCGTTTCTCTGTACATGAAACAAAGTTCTTTCTGGTTCTTCGTGCTTGTCGACGTGGAGAAAAGCGCATTTTAGATCTAAGTTTCCAGGCACAGTATTTGACCAGACTCCTGGCTGTCCCGGGAACTCTAGATCTCTTAGTCCCCAGACCCTGGGACTAACAAAGAAACCTGAAAGCCCATGACCTAGGCACATGCCCTCTCATCCACAGTGTAGCTTTCTTTTAGGTCTAAATGAGAACATCTCCACCTCGCCCACATCCTGAGGGAGGCAAGCCCAGCAGTCCCTCACCCCTGGGAATTCTCAGAGGACTGGCATCCTGAAACCTCTGCCTTTGCTCTTCTGGCTTAGCTGTTGGCCATTGCTCCCTGGGCTGCCTCCCCGGCTGCTCCAGGGACCCCCCTTCTTTACAGTCCCCAAAGTCTGGCCCACACAAGGCAGCGGCTTATGGAGCTGTTATTTTTGCTATTTGTGATAAAGTTTTTAACATTTATAAACTCACAAACAAACAAGCAGGACGTTGCCTTTAACTCCCTCATTGATGGGACTAATTTCGTTTATTTTTGACAGTTCCTGACATTTCCGGCACTTAGAATCCCCTCTCCCTCTTGGCTTCTCTCCCCACACTACATTTCTGGGCTGTGACTCACCCAGAAATTGTCCTAAGCTGGTGCTCAAATCTAGTCTTTTTTTCTTTTTCTTTTTCTTTATTCTGACCTCCTCCGCTGCCCAGTCTCCCCCTGGTCACCAACCCAGGTCTGAAAGCATGAGGCTATGACAGTGGCCAGTGGATGGGCCGTGACTCACAGCTGGCCGAGCCTCTCCCCTGCCTCAGCAGGGAAGGCTTGTTTCGGGGAGGTTCGAGGCATCCTCTTGGACCAGCCATGGCCCTGCCCCCAGGTGCCTGCCCTAAAGCTTCTCCAGAGGCAGCAGATGGGAAACAGTAGAGAGAAGGAGACAGGCAGAGGCCATCCCCTCCCCAACGGGCAGGCAGAGCCAAGACCATGCCCGAGCCACCTTCAGAGCCATCTGGCCCGCAGACAACACGCTTTCATCCTCTGCAATTGCATTTCCAGCCCTACGACCCAGAGGTTCCAGAGAATTCTTTTCATACATGCACACACAGACATGCAATGCACACATGTGTGCACACACATACTTTTTTTTTAAAGAAATAAAGAACTAATGAGCTGGGAAGCTCCACTGCTTAATTAAGAGACTGACTGCCCAGCATGCAGAAAACCTGTTTCATCTCTAGCACCACATAAACCATGCGTGATGACATAGCCTTGAATCCTAGTTCTTGGGAGGTAGAAGCAGGAGGATGTGGAGTTGAAGGTCTACATATCAGCGGGCTAGAGAGATGGCTCAGCGGTTAAGGCGCTTGCCTGCAAAGCCTAATGACCCTGGATCGATTCCCCAGGACCCACAGAAATCCAGATGCAGCAGCTGGAGGCCCCGGCATGCCCATTCTCTCTCTAACTCTTCTACCCATCTCTCTGCTTGCAAATAAATAAGGAGAAATATATTTTTAAATATTAAAAAATACTCTGGTGGCACACGCCTTTAATCCCAGCACTCAGGAGGCAGAGGATCGATGTGAGTTCAAGACCACCCTGAGACTACAGAGTGAATTCCAGGTCAGCCTGGGCTAGTCTGAGGCCCTACTTCCAAAAAAAAAAATTAAATTAAATTTTAAAAATACTTAAAAAAATCTACATATCAAGTTCAAGGCCAGCCTGGATTACATGACACCCTATCTAAAACAAGAAACTATAGAAATCTTCCAAGTCCCCAAACAGAACTATCTCCACTGGCTTTGAATACTTCAAGTTAGCAGAATGTAATTATTAGTTTAAAAATGAACCAATCAGAATAAGGGGTTCAACAAAGATCTGAGTGTCTCTTCCAGGTGGGAGAAGATTCCTGAAAGCCAAACATTGTGATCTGGGGAACAGCAATAGTAGGTCTGTGAAGAGCATGGGGTTCAGTGATCTTCACCAGGGACCAGAGCATCCTGAATCCTCTTCATAAAGGCTCTGCGACTCCTACCTCTGCCTCCCGAGTGCTGGGCTTAAACGTGAGCACCACCACGCCTGATACGCATGATATTCGCTTTTGAGCAGAGAATTAGGTGAAGAAACAAAAATACCATCCAAAGTGGTTAAATGCAGGCCATCTTTCGGGACTCTACCCCAACTTCTATACCTCCGTGGATTCTCCCCTTCTTCCTCACAGCAATCCTTCTGACAGAGAGGAGGGTGCCTGGCTTACCTTCCCGAGGTAGACCTCAGGCACTGAAGCAGTGTCTGTCTGTCTGTCTGTCTGTCTGTCTGTCTGTCTGTCTGTCTGTGTCTGTCTTTGGCAATGCCCAGGCTGTGCGAGCACTCCACAGTCTCCTCCCTGGTGAGGGGCTATGGAGTGGGCACACAGGGTCCTCCTACCCATCTCTGGGCCTGGGTGGTACCACAGATCCTGGTGAGGAAATGGAGCTCTGATCCAGAACCTCACGGAGCACCAAGCGGGGAACCTGGGATATGTCACCAAGCTCCCAGGCCAGAGCTGTTCAGAGCCTGAGGTGGTGTGTTCGTGTCTTCTGCACCCATGCTTCACCTTGGATCCCGCCTTCTCTCTCTACTCATCACCTTCCTTCTCTCCCACAAGCTCCCTCTCCTCAGACCCAACCCTCTCTGTTCTTCCTCTACAAAGGCCATTTTTCCTTCCCTCTCAGCCTGGTCTCTCCTCGGTGTGTAAATACCGGTACCTGTGGGTTGTCTCAGGTGCCAGAGCCCTGGCACTGGTCCTCAGCGCTGCCACTCACTGACTGGGTGACCCTGGGCCAATTACTCCCTCTTGGAACCTCAGTTGCTCCCTTTGTAAAAGACAGGCCAATAGACCTGGAGAGATGGCTCAGCAGTTAAGGCGCTTGCCTGCAAAACCTAATGACCAGAGTTCGATTCCCCAGTACTCACATAAAGCCAGATGCACAAGGTGGCACATGCATCTGGAGTTTGTTTGCAGCAGCTGGAGGCCCTGGATGGCCCATTCTTCTCCCTTCCCCAACCCATTCTCTCTCTCTCTCTCTCTCTCTCTCTGCTTCCAAGTAAATAAATGAAATTTTTTTTAAAGACAGGATAGTAACGCTTCTTCCAGCACCATAGATCATTCTCACTAGAGTTTCTGCCCACTCACCACCACGTCTACTCTCCATTCACCGTGACCAGCCTGCCCTGCCAGGCGTCCCCCAAGAGGGGAAGGGAGAAGCCCTGGTCCCATCTGCTTTCTTCACTCAGCAGTGGCCTCAGCTGGCCTGGCCTCTCCCCAGCCCTCGGGACCCCTCCCAGGGCCGTGTCCTTCCTCTGGCCGGACCCTTAGTCAGAGATTGCTTCCTTTTTCAGGCCCGAGGACTGTTCCAAGGAGCCCCGAGGCCTGAGTGCTTCCTCTGAGCCAGGGCCTTGGTCAGCAAGTGCTGGCTCGCTGTAGTTGAGACTTAATTAACACAGGGATCCGCTTTTCCCTGGCCTTGGGCGAGCTCAAGGACACAGGGCACCCATTGTTCTCTGCAGAAACACAGCTGCCCATCCGCAGCTGCACCCCGCCATGTCACCTGCTGCCTCCCTGCTCACAGGGTCTGTTCCACTTCCCGCCTTGAGGGGCTTAGCAAGTGCCCACCCACAGTTGATGGGCTCTGGTCTCTCCCAGCCACTCTCCTTAAGGATGCCCATCTGCTATATCTGGGCAGAGCCCTTAGCCCTCACCAGACACTTGACACAGTTCCCCACCCCCCACCCCGTCCCTGCAGGCGCCTGGCTTCAAATCCCACCCCAGAGATGGCCTGATCCTACTCAGAGTAAAGCCAAGCCCTTAGTGTGACCTCCAAGCCCCCACATCATTTGTCCCTGGTCCCCCTACCTTTGTCACCTGTGACTCATTAGACCCAGCTTGCCTCTAAGCTTTGTGTTGGCTCTTCTTCCCTTCTGGAATGTTCTGCCCCAACTATGCTCATGGCTAGTTCCCTCCTCTTTAGTTTTTTTTTTTTTTCCGAGGTAGGGTCTCTCTCTAGCCCAGGCTGAGCTGGAATTCACTATGGAGTCTCAGGCTGGCCTTGAACTCACGGTGATCCTCCTACCTCTGCCTCCCGAGTGCTGGGATTAAAGGCGTGCGCCACCACGCCCAGCTCCTCCTCTTCAGTTTTGTGATCAAATGTCATGGTAGAGATTACTCTCTGTGTTAATCTTCATGGTCAAGCCGAGGGGAATTCGAATCAACTGAATGTGGTTGCCATCATCCATGAGCTGAAGTCCTGAAGTGAATTAGGAGAAGCGAGCTGCACACGAGTATCCATCCCTCTGCTTCCTGACTGCAGATACCACGAGACGAGCTGCCATGTTGTCCTGCCGCGAGGAACTCAAGCTAAGGGAGGTAACTCAGTGGGTCGAGTGTTGGTCACGCAAGCATGAGAAGCCGAGTTCAGATCCCTGGCACCCATGAAAATGCCAGTGAGACATAGCAGGCTGTGAACTTCACCTTCAGGGGACAGGGGACCCTTGGAGACAGCTAGACTAGCCAAATCTGTGGGTTCAAGTGAGGGACCCTGTCTCAAATAAGGAAATAATGGAGGAAGACGCAAGTCAGCACACACAGAGACACATGAGCCCACATACGTGTGAACATACATGTACACATGTACACACGCCACACACATACATACACACAGAGACACATGAGCCCACATACGTGTGAACATACATGTACACAGGTACACACGCCACACACATACATACACACAGAGACACATGAGCCCACATACGCGTGAACATACATGTACACAGGTACACACGCCACACACATACATACACACAGAGACACATGAGCCCACATACGCGTGAACATACATGTACACAGGTACACACGCCACACACATACATACACACAGAG
>PVHP010043668.1:0-14340 GCA_004024765.1 Zapus hudsonius
TGAGATTCTACCTTACTCCAGTCAGAATGGCAATCATTAAAAAATCTATCAACAATGGATGTTGGTGAGGATGTGGGAAAAAAGGAACCCTCAGCCACTGCTGGCAGAAATGTAAACTGGTACAACCTCTATGGAAAGCAGTGTGTAAGCTTCTGAACAGGATGGATATAGAACTACCAGTTGACCCAGCTATCCCTCTACTGGGCATCTATCCTCAGGACTCCTTGTTTCAGCACAGAGACATCTGCACAACCATGTTTACAATGGCTCAATTCATAATAGCTAGGAATTGGAACCAACCTAAATCTCCGTGGTTGGATGAATGGATATAAAAAATATGGTACATATACACCATGGAATTCTACTCAGCAGTGAGGAAAAATGACATAACAAAATTCAAAGAAAAAGACAGACTTGGAACAGATCATACTTAGTGAACTCATACAAGAACAGAGAGACAAATGCCCCATATTCTCCCTCATCTATGGCCCCTAATCAGGTTAAGCTTGAACAATAAGTAAACATGACAATTGATTAAGGAGACAAAGGGGATGGAAGGAAATGGGGGCTGGGGGAAGCAACAGATAAAGCTATCTTTACTCCAGTTGACAGAGCAATAAATAAAAATACTTCAAAAATAAAAAAATTCCCACTTCTAGATATGTGGTCTAAAGAATTGCTTGCTCAAAGATATACATTAGGGAAATTAATTCAATCACTGTGGTACAGTTTATAATCGTGTAACATTAAAAGAACACAAATGTTCATAGCAGTGGAATGATGGATTATAGCATCATTTATAGAATGGAATATTGTATAACAGTGAAATGCAACATTTATAACATGAACGAATCCCACAAATTTAACTTTGGATGAAAAAAGACAAGTCACAAAATAAAATTTAAAAGCAGAGCTGGGGAGATTGCTCAGTGGTCACAGGCACTTGCTTTCAAAGCTTGCCCACCTGGTTTCAATTCCCCAGTGCGTATGTCAAGCCAACACACAAAGTGGCCTATGCATCTGGAGTTTACAGCAGCAAGTGGCCCTAGCTGCCCATATTCTTTCTTTCACTCTCTCTTTCTCTCTCCTCTTTCCCCCTCTCTATCTTCCTCTGTCTTTCTAGCTCAAATAAATAAAATATAAAAATATAAAATTTAACCTTCCAGTCAAGATAGCAGCCTCATGACCATGCCAGAGCTTCCAGCAGAAGGCAACAAGAACCGTGGACAACCTAATTTCACCATCAAACAGAAATGATGGCTGACTCCCTGGCAGAAGAACACATCACCTCTGGCTCAGGTGAAGCCACAGAGGAAGTGGAGAGGTGAGCAAGAGTGCTGTTCCTGTTCCCACAGCAAATAGACAACCTAAATCATGGTGAAAAAGACACACTGAAGACACTTAAAATGTTCCAAAGAAGAATTCCAGAGGTTACCAAGAGCTCAACACTAAAGTAGACTTAAAACTCACCCATCATGGCTCAGGGAACTTGTCAGAAGAGGGGGCAGGAAGACTGTAAGAGCCATGGGGGTGGGGGGATGTCCAGAGGCATTGCCCTTCCCTCCCCATAATTGTCTGCACGCACAATCTATAACCTCCAAACCCATGGAACATACCAGCAACCTCACTGAGGGAAACGGTGGTACCAACACATGGCTTCTTCATACAAAGCTTCTACTTAATTCAAAAAATTTAAAAGCATGCTAAGCTAAAAATATATTGTATACCTGTTTAAGTTCTAAGAATTAAAAATAATACAAAATTTAGGATAACATTTATTTCCTTAAAAGAGAGAAAGGAAGAATGAATGAAGACAGTAAGGGAAGAATCAATGAAGGAAGGGAGGAAAGGAGAGAGGGAAAGTGGTAGCAGAGAGCCACACAGGTCACGGTAACAGTCTTTATTTTTTGAATGATAGATGCACAGATAGGCTTTTTAATTCTATTTTTAAAATGTGCATAATTTATTATAAATTTGCTCAATATGATCGCTTCTTTTTTGTATTAAGTAGAAAAAAATCATTTCTAAATGAAAAAAGTCACCAAAATGTGATTACATGTCTTTAGAACTACAGAATTACTTCTCCTGTTGATTAATTAATTAATTAATATTTGGGGATAGTGTCTCATATAGCCAAGAGTGGCCTTGAACTCCTTATCCTCCTGCCTATATCTCCCAAATGCTGGGCTTATAAGAGAATATGGCTCACCTGACTCCTTGCAGTTAACATTTTTGAATAATGATTTTTAGCTCTGGGAAGTCCATTAGAATTGGATTCACCTAGAATCTTTGACAACATAAAATCTCATTGCCCAGATTAACAGATTTAGAATCTTTATTGGTAGGGCCTAGACTTTGGATTTTTTAAAAATTCCCCAGGTTGCCAGGTGTGGTGGCTCATGCCTTTAATCCCAGCACTCGGGAAGCAGAGGTAGGAGGATCACCATGAGTTCAAGGCCACCCTGAGACTACATAGTGAATTCCAGGTCAGCCTGGACTAGATCGAGACCCTACCTCAACCCTCCTCCCCCCAAAAAATTCCCCAGGTTACTCCAATTTAAAGCCAGAATTTAAAGCAACTTTTTAAACCAACATTTTCAATACTGTTGATATAGAATTCCTTAGTTGATTGAAAAGATATTGGTACATTCTGGCTGCCAGTGAAAATATAAGCTCTCTCTCTCTCTCTCTCTTTCTCTCTCTCACTGTGTGTGTGTGTGTGTGTGTGTGTGTGTGTGTGTGTGTGTGTGTGTGATCTTCATAATGTACAGTGTTGTTTGGATAGAGGAATACTTTATGGTTAAGTCAACGTTATCTCTTCTTTCTTATCACATAAGGTGAGTAACATGGTTTCATTGTGCATTTTAAAACCTATTTGTGTCTCTGTGTCTCAGGGTCTCTTGCTGATGCAATCCAATGCCTGTCTGGCTTTATGTGGGTGGGTGGGTGGATGGGGAATTGAACCTCAGGCTTTGCAAGCAAGTGCCTTTAACTGCTGGTAAGCCATCTCTCCAGGCCCAGGGCTCGTGTTTGAATCCTGGCCTTTTCACTTACTCACTAAAAGGCCTCAGGAAAACTGCTTATTAACTGTTTTGTGTTTTGAGCTAATCCTAAAAGCCTTTAGGGCACTTGAGAAGTAGTTTAGCAAACTGCAGAGGTCACGGTCTCTAAAAGAATGTCTGCTCTTCATGTCTAGGGCCACTTCCAGTACAGAGTATAAGAGCAGAGGTGCCAATGGCCACCTTGATAATTTACTAGGAGGACTCACTGCATTCACTACAAGCTACTCTTCTCACCATCACATTTATCACAGGGAAGGATGCAGCTGCTCTATTTAGAGCAGCTGAAGACGATAAAGCACATGGCGAAGCCTGGGGGGGGGGTGTTACCAAATCCTCCTCCATGTACTGCTTTCCCAGCAGGAAAGAGGGACGTTCTAAGACCGGGAAACTTGCCTGAGCTGTGGTGTCCAGAACTTCATTACATAATTGAATTATTGTCTGTCTACTTGGTTAACTCCTCCCTCTCCTTACTGCCCTGAAAGTTAGACCGATAGATTGTGGTCCAGAGCTCCGATTATTACAGAAATATCCCGTGCCAATGAAAGGCAGGAGGATGGCCGGAGTCTCTGGAATTTCCTCCCTGCACTGCCCCTCCCAGGAAGATGTCTATTTCTAGCTTCCCTGAGCTTCCTTTCATCCTGCCCTTTATTGAGAGGGCTGCCTTTCTGGAAACAACATCATAGACCCATGCAAGATTACTAAAAGGTCAAGTTGACAACAAAACTTAACCATTATAGCAGGGGAGGTCATGAGCCCTAGGGGAGTAATGCCTGCTGTTGTCTGCCTATATATATATATATATATATATATTTAAAAATATATATATATATATATATGTATATATATATTTAAAAGTATATATATATACACTTTAAAAAATGTATATACCCATATATTAATGCTACTCTCACTTTTGGCTAGAATAGCTCTTTTCAGATGGCAGTGACCACTGGGATGACTCAAAAGTCACCATAGTGCTGAGAAAAAGTGGCAGTGGAGTCACTATTATTGCCTAAAAGGAATAATAATTGTATGGGAAAAATAAGACAGAAATGTAATTGGCCATCCAGATGACCTGTGTATCACTCCTTACAAACAAAAAATACTGTACTCGCCAGGCGTGGTGGCACACGCCTTTAATCCTAGCACTCGGGAGGCAGAGGTAGGAGGATCACTGTGAGTTTGAGGCCACCCTGAGACTACATAGTGAATTCCAGGTCAGCAAGACCCTACCTCGAAAAACCTAAAAAAAAAAAAAAAAAAGTACTGTACTGTCTTTAATAATAGAAGGAATTCAGTTATGAAAAGCATTTTAATTCCATCAGGAAAACAGGGATATGATGGAGGGTGGATTTGAGAGGGGGAAAGTAGCGATGTGGAGGAAATTATCCTGGTTTATTGTCTATAATTATGGAAGCTGTCAATAAAAAGTTAAAAAAAGAAAAGGAAACGAAAAAGAAAGTCACAATTGGGATTTTCTTGTATGTTTGTGGTGATTATTAGTATAAAAATGCAAATTGTCTATGCAATTATAAGTAAATAATACCTCCATGCATATATCTGTATAAATTATGAAACCTTAATAACTTCTATTAATAATTAATAAATTCTAACATCCTGATCATACTCATCAAGATACTCAATACTCTTTTTATGTTGAAGTATAGAAAATTATTCATAGGCAAGTAGGCAAAGTAAGAAATTTTTTTTTTTTTTTTTGGTTTTTCGAGGTAGGGTCTCACTCTAGCCCAGGCTGACCTGGAATTCACTATGTAGTCTCAGGGTGGCCTTGAACTCACCGCAATCCTCCTACCTCTGCCTCCCGAGTGCTGGGATTAAAGGCGTGCGCCACCATGCCCAGCTTAAAGTAAGAAATTTTATATATACTTGTCAAGAGTGTACATACAGCCGGGCGTGGTGGCGCACGCCTTTAATCCCAGTACTCGGGAGGCAGAGGTAGGAGCATCACCATGAGTTCAAGGCCACCCTGAGATTACATAGTGAATTCCAGGGTGTACATGTGTTCTTATGTTGTACAAATAAAATATTTCATAGTTAATATTCAAATGTTTTCCTGATGGAATTAAAATGCTTTTTCATAACTGAATTCCTTCTATTATTAAAGACAGTACAGTACTTTTTGTTTGTAAGGAGTGATGCACAGATCATCTGGATGGCCAATTACATTTCTGTCTTATTTTTCCAGGTACAATTATTATTCCTTTTAGGCAAATTGACTTTAGCCATACTTCAGTTGATAGTAAGATTTAAATCCTCTGTAAGTAATGGATTTGGTCTCTTATTGTCTTGTCTTGTTTTAGTATCAAGAATCTTCTTTGCATCAGCCTTAATGTGTTCATAGTCTTCTTTTTTTATTGTCCATAATGAGATACATTATTTAATGGGCAAACAATGAGTTGTTATCCCAAGTTCCCCAATGCGCCTCTTCCCCATCCCCAATCAGCTGGATATCCTCCTCATGGGCAGTCTAGATAAGTCCTTGGGGCAGGGGACCATGGACAGCCTAGGAGTCAGCCCGGTTCCGCTTGCCCTGGTATGCTGTTACTGAGGGGGGCCATGTCTCTGGATATTCTCCCCTACCAAGGCTCTCACAATCTTTCCGCCCCCCTCTTCCACTCAGTTCCCTGATTCGTGGTGGGTGCATAGTCTTTTGACTGTGACCTGGGTGGTAGTTTTCATGCACACATGGGCTTTCCTTTCCAGTGGGATGTATACTATTCTTATGAACAAAGGATGGAAGGAATGTTTGAAATGGTCTTTTGCCAAGTGATCTACTTGCTAAATCTTGCAAGATTTACCTGGGGAAATGTTGGCTAACTTTCTATTCATAGATTAATTGTCTTGAATCTGAATCATCTAATTTGACTGCATGTAGGTCATCTATGTTATATTCTGATAGCTTTCTGATGGATTTTGAAATGTTGCTAACATGTTGGAATCGCGCTAAGGCATTCTAGGCAAAATCCCAACTGTATGTTGTTTCAAGACTGTGCTGGTACCAGAAATGAAAAGTTGAAGTTCGAGCTGGGCATGGTGGTGCAAAGGTATGAGGAGCACCATGAGTTCAAGGCCACCTTGAGACTACATAGTGAATTTCAGGGCAGCCTGAGCTATAGTGAGACCCTACCTCAAATATCAAAAAAAGGTTTGAGTTCTTCCTGCTTTGGCAGATGAGTGTTGTTTCTGCTTGAAGCCGACTGGTGTGCTTGTCTCTCTATGTCGGTACTTCCCAGAGTGTCCATCAAAGGGACATGAGCTGCACTTGTGTAATAACCAACCACCAATATACTTCCTGTAAAACTTGTGAGAATGTGGTGCCACTCTTGTATGTTGACCAAAACAATGGCATCAAACAAAGTCAGCACTGGCACCTTGGGGCGAGCAGCCTGCGCTTCTTGGTGACCAGGAGCAGTGACAGTGACTTTACCACGTTTTGGTGTAGAAACCTGATCTTGCTTTTCTTGAACACATGACACCGCTTCTTCTCTCTCCCTTTTAATGTTGGAATACTTTACAGCTGCATTTAGTCTTGTGTCTAGTGCTTTCCATCTTATGTTTCTCTTCTCCTGATATGAGAGCCTGTGAGAAAGGCAGCTACCGAAGCACTCCTGGCCTAAGTGACCCTCCACGCACTCGGTGCCCTTACACTTGCCTTCACTGGAAACTGCACAGCGATTACATGGAACCCAAGGTTTTTGTCTAGCCGTTCTTTCTAGGATGTAGTCACAAGTTTGCTAGCATTTTTTTTGTTTTTTTATTTATTATTTTTTACAATGAGTTGATATCCCCAATTCCCCAATGCCCCCCTCCCCATCCCCAATCAGCTGGATATCCTCCTCCATGGGACATCTGGATCAGTCCTTGTGGCAGGGGACCATGGATAGCCTCGTATTCAGCCCAGTTCTCCTGGCCCAAGTGTGTTGTTACTGAGGGGGCCATGCCTCTGGATAGTCTCCCCCACTACGGCTCTCACAATCTTTCCGCCCCCTCTTCCGCTCAGTTCCCTGAGTTGTGGTGGGTTTGCTAGCATTTTTGAATTCATTTAAAATAACTTTCAATGGTGCAAGTCTTCTCTGCATAGAAGACACTTCAACATGGACATGTTTGGTATCATATCCTGATAATTATATAAGATCTTCATTCATTTTATATAAACATTCTTGTCACAGCCAAACCTACAGAAGGTCACAGGGAGCCTCTTCTCTAGCAGCATATCTTAACAAATGGGGCAGATGTTCTTAGAGCCAATTTCCTTCTGCTTCACGTGCCCAAAAAGCAAAGGTTCCATTAGCTTTACCAACTTTAAGATTGTTTAAAAGTCCAAAGTCTCATTTGAGATTTAAGACTAACTCTTAACTGAGTGTCCTGTAAAATCAAAAAATGTTACATACTTCCAACATATAATGGCACAGAGCAAACATTTCCAGTGCAAAAATGGCATAACAAGGAGAGACTAGACCAATGCAAAACCAATAACCATTAGGCTAACATCAAAAATCTGTGACATCCATAACCAGAGATGACAGGTTCTGAAATTCCAAGTCTGCCCTTCCAGCTGGGCTGAGTAGCTGGACAAAACTTCCATTCTGAGCCAAATGCACTCCATGATAGCCTTTGCAAACTCTCTGGATGAGCAGGAGCATGCAGCCGGCCTTTCTAGCAGTGGCCCAGTTCCAACAAAGTTCTCTGTTGTCGTTTCTTCCCTTTTGAAAGTTCATAAGCCAACACAATTGTCTCTGCATTTAGCATTTCAAGCTCTCACCAGAATAACCAATAAAATTTGGCTTACTGCTCCGTAAGGCTTCTGTAGTTGAGAGAACCAAATCCATGCACCTTCCCCAACACACAATTTCCAAAGACCAAAATCCACATGGTCAGAGTCCTCTCAACACCCAACTTCTCTGGTACCAAATTCTGTTGTAGTCAGCTCCAAACAGATGCAATTTATAGGAGGAAGGGATTTATTTCAAGCCTACAGATCCAGGGGAAGTTTCATCAGTGACAGAAGTAACTGGTTCCCTTTCACAGATCTAAGTAGAGAGAAACAACCAAAAAGCCAGTAAATTCTAAAATCAGCAAGCCAGGACCCTGATAGAGCTCAAACTCTTCTCTCTATACCTTGAGGGCTGGATTTCAGACCCACCCTCAGTGACATGCCCCCTCCGGTAGGCTGCTGGAGACTAAGCAAGAAGCTTAACCTTAATAAAACACCCGAGTCTGTGGGACAATACATTTACACTATCACATTCAAACTACCATACACGCCAAATCTTGTTCCTAATTGGAGCTGTGTGTGTGTGCGTGCATGTGTGTGTGTGTGTGTGTGTGTGTGTGTGTGTGTGTGAGAGAGAGAGAGAGAGAGAGAGAGAGAGAGAGAGAGAGAGAGAGAGAGAGAGAGAGAATATGCTATGGGCCCAATGCCATTATGGGGTGACCTGGGTGTGGCCTGTTAATCTAATAAACCCTTTCTCTCCTCTGACTGTAGTTGCTCTGAGTCTCAGCCTTTCTGGGAATTTCAACAACAAAAACAAAAATAAAAGGAATCTAATCCAGTACCTACTTCTGCAGCACATATACTAAAAGTGGAATGATACAGAGAAAATTAGCAGGCCCCTGAGCAAGAATAACATGCAAATTTGTGAAACATTCCATATTTTAAAAAAATCTGAGGGCTGGAGAGATTCCTCAGTGGTTAAGGTGCTTGGCTACAAAGCCTAATAACCTGGGTCCATTTCCCCAGTACCCACATAAACCAGACCCACAAGGTGGTGGCCCTGGTGCATTCTCTCTCTCTCTGAAAATTAATAAATAAATTTAAAAAAAGACAAGAGAACAGGTGTTCTCTTGTCTCAAATATCACAAATAGCCTCTTACTAATAAATTTATTTCCAAAATAAATGATGAAAGGAATATAATTTGTTTTTGGAATCAAACATAAATGAATAGGATAGCTTAAGAAACAGCTGTTCTTCACGTATAAATTTTTTGAAAGTTAATTCTTTGTTAGGCTTACAAGGCAAATAAATATTTAACCTCCAAATTTAGCTATGTGGTATTTAGTATGACAATCACAAATCAAAAATTTGAGGAGGGGGCTGGAGAGATGACTCAGCAGTTAGAAATGCTTGCAAAGCCTGATGGCCTATATTTAATTCCCCAGTAGCCATGTAAAGCCAGATGTACAAAGTGGCACATGTGTCTGAAGTTCGTTTACAGGGACACTAGACCCTGGAGCGCCCATTCTCATCTTCATTCTCTCTCTCTCTCTCTGCTTGCAAATAAATAAAAATATTCAAAACATAATTTTGAGGAGGAGGTATATAGCTTACGAATGATTTTGGTTGAAAGTAACCAAAAGTAACTCAGTCCGCACATAGTATGCAACCTAACAATGTCTGGAATCACTGGAGTGATTTTCAACCTGAGGCTTGGGCACAAATTTGCTGTTCCCCCGACTTTCCATTTTGGACCACAAGATGGCGCAGCTGCTTAAAGCTTTGTAGTGTTAGCTGGCCAAGCAGGAAGGAAAGAGCAAAAAGAGGCTCTCTTCTTGTACTCCAGAAGTAGAAAGTAAAATTAAACCATCAGAACTAGGTGGTAAGATCCTATTCCTGAAGATTGCACATACTTTGGTTGCAGGACCCTGAGAAATCAAGCTGGAACTGAGCTAGACAACTCCTTCCTGCTGGCTGGCTAGCCTAGAGCTGGAAGGTGCTCAGGGAGAAAGGTCATCAAATACCTTACCCAGCAGTGGCTCCTTCTCTCCGACTGGATTTGAGGCCCACTCCATGGGAGGAAGCGCTTGCCTGGTACTGTAAACCCAGCCCAAAGCCCGTGGATGGGAGATCATAGGCCATTGTTGAGGAAGCGAGTCCGTTAGCTTGCTAATGGGCATATCCCAGCCAAACTGCTTTCTAAAGATTCATGTTGTGCCCAGAGATTAATGCCCCTCTCAGTTTTGGTTTCTAAAAAAATAATGGGGCATAGATATCCCCTCTGAGGCTCAGGGAACAGGGGCAGAAAGGAGCAGGCTTGCTCTGAATTGTCTTTTGGGCATGCCTTGTCTGTTGCTCTCATGAACGCAGGGCAGGTGTGGTGTAGCTACCTGCACAAGAACTAACCTGGGGGTGAAGGTTCAGAGACCCACCCCTCCCAGAGAAGCCATTGCACTTACTGGTTTCTGGGAGAGAAGGAGACATTTTCTTCAACTGGTAAGTTGCCCATACTCTGATAAATACCACTCCCCCACACCCCATTGTTCATGAAACCCTAATTCATTATTAAAAATATTTAGGGCTGGAGAGATGGCTTAGCGGTTAAGGTGTTTGCCTGCAAAGCAGAAGGATCTGAGTTTGATTCTCCAGGACCCACATAATGCCAGATACACAAGGTGGCGCATGTGTCGGGAGTTCTTTTGCAGTGGCTGGAGGCCCTGGCACACCCATTCTCCCTCTGTGTCTGCCTCTCTCTCTCTCTCAAATTAAATAAGATGTTAAAATATTTATTTATTTGCAAGGAGAGAGAGAGAGAGAGAGAGAGAGAGAGAGAGAGAGAGAGAGAGAGAGAGAGAGAGAGAGAATGGGTGCATCAGAGCCTCCAGCCACCACAAACAAACTCGAGATGCATGTGCCTCTTTGTTCATCTGGCTTTTATGTGGGTCCTGGGGAATTGAACCCTGGTCATTAGGTTTTACTGGCAAGCACCTTAACCCCTGAGTCATCTCTCCAGCCCCAAACCCTAATTTCAACTCAGTGGGTCACACACAAAAAAGACATCAAAGTAGAAGTGGGTCTAGTTGGGAGGAAGGGGTTGAGTGGAGAGGAACAAGAGAAGATGGTGCTTCTGTCAAAAGTAATTTGAAAACATGAAAAGGAAAAGACATGCACAGAATCTGAGAATATATCCCCAAACTGCGTATTTGAAAAGGGATGACCTATAGCATCTAAAAAGAACAATAGGGCTGGAGAGATGGCTCGGCGGTTAAGGCACTTGCCTCCAGTGCCTAAGGCCCCGGGTTCAATTTCCCAGGACCCACATAAGCCAGACCCACAAGGTGGTGGCCCTGGTGCGTTCTCTCTCTCTCTCTCTCTCTCTCTCTCTCTCTCTCTCTCTCTCTCTCTCTCTCTGCTTGAAAATGAATAAATAAAATATTTTAAAAATAATAAAAAGAACAATAAAAATATTTATTTATTTATTTATTTATTTGAGAGAGTGTGTGAGAGAGAAAGGCAAACAGAGCGAGAGAGAATGGGCCCACCAGGGCCTCCAGCCACTGCAAAGGCTCTCCAGACACATGCCGCACCTTGTGCATCTGGCTTTATGTGGGTACTAGGGAATGGAACTTGGGCCCTTCTGCTTTGCAAGCAAATACCTTGACCCATAAGCCATCTCTCCAGCCCTAATAATTTATTTTTTAAAGAAAATCTTGATGTTCCCAGAAGCAGACATGGGATACAGCTTCTGCACATATGTCTTTAGATTGTCAGAAAGTTTTGTGACTTACTTAGACCTTAAAGCTCAGCACATAGTGTGCTGCCCAAGCAAGTAGGACTTTTATTTTACTTCTGCATATATTTTTAATCAAGACAGATGTGGCCGGGCGTGGTGGCGCACGCCTTTAATCCCAGCACTCGGGAGGCAGAGGTAGGAGGATCACCACGAGTTCAAGGCCACCCTGAGACTACATAGTGAATTCCAGGTCAGCCTGGGCTACCTACCCTACCTCGAAAAAACAACAACAACAAAAAGACAGATGTAGGAACTAGCTGTTGGGTAAGCTACCAGTAGGAGCTTCCAGAGGAGCTGAAGAGACATTAAACTCACTGAGTTCTGCAAACTCTGGGTCAGAGTGCAAGCCAATGCCTGCTCAGAGATGCCTTTTCTTCCTGGAATAATGATGAATTCGCTGCAGTGACTTCGATAAAAGGATTGAACTAAATTTCCTGTCATCAAAGTCTTGATGAATGTGAAAATTAACAATAAAACTATTTAAAAAGTCATTGCTTCTAACCCAAACTTCTCACGATAACTCCCTGTCTGGCACTAAATGAGCTGTGCATGCGACAGAATCGAGCCTTACATGGAGAAGAAATCGCTTTCAAACCAGACATTCCATCTACAGCTGACAGAAACTGATTCCCAGCCCTGTCTTTCATGTCTGACATGCTTTTAGATGGCAGTAATCATATTTTCAGTAATTCTCAGGATAAAATTTTCTCCTCAAAGCTAATTTTATGTAGGATTTTTAAGTTTGGAGGAATAAAGCAATTATTCTTTATGAAATTACATGTCAAGTCCAGAAATATTCACCTCTTTAGTTGAAAATATTAGCATCAAGTACTGGGTATAAACCTCTCTTGTATTCTACCCTGTTTTCCTTTGTCCAGTGTCCCTGCCTTGTCCTTTGCAGACTCTCCTTCCTAACAGACTTGACTTGCACACCATTATCTCAGGATACGGCCAGCTACTGACAGCTGATCTCTCTGTCACCATGCAGCCCTGTGGGGGACCTTGTCTCCTTCTCTCTGTCACCATGCAGCCCTGTGTGGGACCTTGTCTCCTCTCTGTCACCATGCAGCCCTGTGTGGGATCTTGTCTCCTTCTTTCTGTCACCATGCAGCCCTTTGGGGGACCTTGTCTCCTCGGGTGGCTGCCTTCCCTGGGTCTTACCTCTTGCACGACAGAAATCGAGATCTCTTCCCTGCTCACATTGATGGATGATGCCTCATGCCAAGCCGTGAGAAGTGGTGATGACTGCTTGAAGACTTTTCTTTCCTGAGGGGATGTGAGGCCAAGAGTAGCTATTGCAATATTGATTGTTTGAATGGGAACAAGTCTCTGAATAAAGCTGAAGAGGAGAGGGGGAGAAAAGAGGAAGTGTTTCTAGACTTTTCTATAACATAATACAGTAAACTCTCGTTTTGTTTATCTTGAAGCTGGGTCTCACTCTAGCCCAGTCTGGCTTGGACTAGAGTCCAGTTTATACATTTGTTTATAATATCATGGCCAAGAAAATTCTCAGATACCAAATGTTTCAAAATGGGTTGAAGAGATGGTTCAGTGGTTAAGGCACTTGGCTCCAAATGTTTCATAAATGTTAATATGGAAAACACGGGCAAAAATATGTATATATATATTATGACCAAAATATTTAGGCTTAGTAATGTCCATTTGTCCCATGGGGTGGTTTAAATTACTCTTCTCTCTTATATACTTATGTACTCTCATCTTTATTATGACAGTGTGTTCTGGGGACAGTTTCCTCAAGGCTAAGCATGTGCATGTTTTCCTTTTGGATTCTAAATTATTTCTCTGTATCATGGAATACAATGATTTTTCCATACTTAGAAATGCTGGCACATTATTGGCACACAGAAGCATCTCATTGTAAAGTGGTGATCTTTCTGTTTCTATCGTCATTTCTTCTGCCCCAGCGGCATTCTCTTGGGCAGCAGGCACGCCAGGCTGAGCCAGCTGTGGTTGATCACAATCTCTGCTTGGCTGAGGGCCATAGGTGCTGCAAATGCAGAGCACTGTGGTGAAATTCACCCTTTCAAAAATGTTCTCAAGTCAATACCACAGGCTTTCCCCTCGGTGACCTTTCCCACGCTCCATCCCAGGTGCCTCTATCCTTGTCTAAGTGGGAGAAACCTTGTGTCATTGGCCATGATGATGCCATAATAAAGCCGGGGGGGGGGGAGTCAGTTTATCTGTGTGCAGGACACGAGAGTTTATTTTTATGCATGATGGTAACAATATGGTGATCTTTTCTTCTTTGAGGTACTAAAGGACATATTTATTATGTTATTGGTTAAGGTTTCTTTATTTTTTACCTATTTATTTATTTGAGAGAGGGAGAGAGAGAGAAAGAGAAAGAGAGAAAGCAAGCCAGGAACTCTTGCTGCTGCAAATAAACTCCAGAGATGCACATCTAGTTTGACGTGGATACTGAGGAATCAAAACCAGGCCAGCAGGCTTGCTCCAGCCCTTGATTAAGGTTATCTTTATAAGTAAGCACTCTATTGTATATCACCCACTAAATTGGTACTCTATCATGGAAATAGGTTTTTATTTATTTACTTGTAAGGAGGGGGTGAGAGGGAGAGGGAGAGGGAGAGGGAGAGGGAGAGGGAGAGAGGAGACAGACAAAGAGAATGGGTGCACCAGGACCTCCAGCCACTGCAAACAAATTCCAGACGCATGCATCACCTTGTGCATCTGGCTATATGTGGGTACTGGGGAATGGAACTCAGGTCCT
>PVHP010043669.1:0-14435 GCA_004024765.1 Zapus hudsonius
CTTACCTGAGCTGTCACAAAACCACCAGATATTTTAGTAAGAGTTTAAGCACCAGAGAAAGTGAGACACTGTAGAAGTAAGGCACACCCAAGTAAGGCACACCTGCAACTCAACGGCTTGCATTAGACACCCACACTATTTTGATGGCTACATCTCAAAAGGTTGCTAAGAAACTCCCCTCCTCCTTGTCTCTTTGGATTCAGAAGTACCTTAGAAGGGGTTACAATCTGATAAAACCAGGAGCCACTGGGATAGTATATGGGGTTTACCACATGTCTGTTACTGTAAGTGGGGTTTCAAGTGAGATTCCTAGAAAACTAGCTTTACACCTGAGAAGGGAGAAAACCTTTACACATAGGCTGCGTTGGAATTCTTGCTTCTTCCAGCTGGCTTCAGCCAGACGGCAGGTTTTTGTTTTCGGTTTTGTCATCAATCCAAGCACTGTTTAAAAGTTGTTTCATCTGAGCCTGTTAACTGTGAGCCTGCGAAATCAAAGCACAAGTTACACACGCAGAGTGGCGTAGAGTAACATTGCTACTGCATTCCCCCTCCTTTTCCTTCCCATGAACTCGGACTTCCCCTTTTTATCCCGACTCAGAACTCGTAAGCATTGAGGGACTTCTTGAAAAAACCCACAACATTATGAACACGAACTAGGTAAGACGGCCAATGTTCATTTAGGACAAGAAAATCAAGAACTCTCAGGATATTTAGGAGAAATGCTTCCTGGTTTTAACCTGCACACCCAAGACTACAAATCCCAGCAGCCTCTGCAAGCTAAGGCTCCTTCGCCTGGTGCAGGTGTGATCGCTTGTTCTTACCGGTGACAAAACCAAGGTGCTACCCCTAGCGGGTTCAGGGTTCAGGGGACACGACAGGGACACCCAGAGTAACAGCAGAGGCTCGAGACCCGCGAATTCCGGAAAGGATGATGCCCAAAGAAACAAGGCAGGAAGGTGAGCTGCTCAGACCTTAGGTACTTTATGTACGGAAGGGCCAGGGCACTCCCGCAGCTGCGGCCGGGGAATAGCCGCCAGTGCAAAGCGACCGGACCGGCAGGAAGACGCTCACAGTCCTGGAGCTCAGGGAGGATTGGACTCCCAGCCTCCCCCTCGACCCAGTGATGCGCGGTCCAACGGGAGACGACGCCAGCCTGGGTATCTGTGTCAGGGACTGGTGTCTTTTCTGGCATCTCTCCCTACCGAGAACCTAGCCCGCCCACCGGCTTCAAGGAAGGCCGCCGCCCTCAGCACAGCCGCGCCTGGCTTATAAGGCGGAGAGGGAAAGCCGGAAGTGGGCGGGGGGAACAGCGCCGAGGGCGTGGCCTGGCGTGCGGCGGGGGCGGGACGGTGCAGCGCCGGGGCGTGGCCTGACTGCGGCATGGGCGGAACGGGACAGCGCCCGAGACGGGGCCTGGCTTGTGGCGGGGGCGGGGCAGCGAGGGGGCGGGGCCTGGCGTGCGGCAGGGGCGTGACCTGGCGCTGGGGGCGGGGCAGAGCCGAGGGCGGGGCCTGTCGGTCCAACTCCGGTTTGCGGTGTCTGGGGCGCGCCTTCCCTCGCCCACTTTCCTCTCCTGGGGGCGGGTCCGAGCTGGCTCCGCCCCTGCTCAGGTTTCTCACCTGTTCCCAAGGACCTGAGAGGATTCCAGGTTCGCGCCCTGTGGGCCTGCCGACCTTGCGCTCGCAGCGATGGAGGGGACTCGCGAGGACGCCCCCGAACCCACCTCTTCTCCCGGCGAATCCCCAGAGCCTCCCGGCGCGGCCAGGGTGCCCGACGGGGTGCCTCCCGCCGCGTCGGAGTGTGGCGTCCCCAAGAAGCTCTGTGGGTATTTAAGTAAGTTTGGCGGCAAAGGGCCCATTCGGGGCTGGAAGAGCCGCTGGTTCTTCTACGACGAGAGGAAATGTCACCTGTATTACTCGCGGACGGCGCAGGATGCCAACCCCCTGGACAGCATCGACCTCTCCGGCGCCGTCTTTGACTGCAAGGCCGGCGCCGAGGAGGAGGGCACTTTCGAAATCAAGACTCCCAGCCGGGTCATTGTCCTGAAGGTAAATGGGGTGCCCTGGCGGTGGTCACGGTCACCCCATCACCACCCCTCTGCCCCGAGCTTCACTCCAATTTCCTCATTGCCGTCCCACAAGCAAGAATGAAACTCGTTTTATGGGTCAGGAAACTGAGTCATAGGTGAATTCGAATGGCCCCCAGGTCAGGCAGGCACTTGGCAACGGTGTGGTCCAACATTTGGAATCTTCTCAAGGCTGTAGCAAAACTTTAGTTTTGGTGCCTAACTGCGCAGTTTTCTTAACTTCCTTCCTTGGTACTGAAGTACTCAAGACACTGTGGTTGCAATCCTCAGGGCTGGAATTCTGATTCATGTCTGGGTGTTTTTAGGCAAGGGGAGTGAATGCTGACCTCGGCAGGGATGGGGAAGGTAAACAACGTAAGCAGGTTTATTGATAGCCTAGATTGTGCATCTGGACATGTCTAAACTAGCGGGTTCTTCATAAATGTTTATTGAATGAACTCAAATGTGTACACATGGTGACGGAACCCGGGTCAGAATAATTGTTAAAAGGAGGTGGCCTGTCTGTCTCCTTATTGGAAAGAGTTCTGTGGGTATCAGAAGAGAGAGCAAGGAGGAAGCCCCCTTTTCCTTATCCCCACCCCCCTTTTCCTTATCCTCAACCTCCAGCTTACTAGGTAGGCATCAAGGTGCCCACGGGTTTAGTTCTTCTTTACAGATGGGGCTTGGCTGGTAACCAGGCCAGTTAAATAATAGAAATGAGGATTTTTAGGCTAGGAAAGACATTTTCAAAGTCATGTAGGCCCCAGGTCATGTGTCATCTTCCACAGGTTGAGTACTGTGTGTAGGGTCTCTCAACACCTGGCTTTCACTCTTTAATTAGTCCACACGTTTGCCTGGCTCTGTGCTAGGCTCTGGGGTGTGGAACAAGTTAGACCTGCTCTCCTTTACCCTTCGTGCTCAAACAGCTCAAAGTGTAGTGGGAGAGAATGATGGCATAATTAAATGTCCTATGGGGACACTAGATGTTTGTGCACAAAAGCATGGTGGCAAGAGGAGTCAGCTCCTCTGAGTGGCAGGGTCTTTCCAGATAGGCATCACTGAGGTGCGAAAGGAAAACCAAGTGTTTCACATGCAGAGGACAGGGAGAAGGGTGCTAAGAGAGCCCCTTGAGCAAAGATGGGAAAGCACGGTGCAGGAGACAGCAAGTCACTAGAGCCTGGGATACTGCTCCTACATATAGGGGCCCCAAAAGATGGCATTGAAGTGAGGAGTCACAGGTGAGTTAGACTCAGGGGCTTGGACTTTGTTGTGCAGGCTCTGGAAGTTGTGTAAGAGTATTGAGCCCAGGGAAATGCAGTGGGATTAGGGGAGAGGAGGCTGGGAATCAGGGAATGCATTGGGAGATGCAAAGGAAGGAATGATAGCTAATCTCTGGTTGTCAATTTGTCAGGATTTTTAATCACCATGGAAACAAATCTAGTTTTGTCTATGAGGGATTTACTAGATTAGCTTAGTTGAGGTGGGAGAATCCACCTCACTGGGAAGCACCACCCTGTGGATGGGGTTCCTGAACTATACAAAAGGGAAAAAGCTAGCAGAGCCTCACCATTCATCGTTCTCTAGTACTCCATACGGATAGGACAATGTGAGCTGGCTTCCTGCTTCTTCCATGTTTTCCCCACCCACCAATATACACTGGAACCTGGAACTGGAAATTAATCCCTTCTTCCCCTAAATTTATTTGCCAGGTTTGGTAATGAATGCCTTTAATCCCAGTACTTGGGAGGCAGAGGTAGGAGGATTGCCATGAGTTCAAGGCCACTCTGAGACTACATAGTGAATTCCAGGTCAGCCTGGGCTAGAGTGAAACCCTACCTTGAAAGAGAGAGAGAGAGAGAGAGAGAGAGAGAGAGAGAGAGAGAGAGAGAGAGAGAGAGAGAGAGAGAGACTGGCTAATACATGTGGTATTGTCACCATAGTACAATTTAGGAAACTGAGGCCCCAAGAGGTTAAGAAATCTCTGAGCAAGAAACCAGAGCCTGATTATCTTCTGTGGCCAAGAAGCATAATGAATTTTGGAGCTGGGTGGGTACCTACCCAAGGTAACAGTATTCTTTTTTTCTGAATGGGAGAAAGTTCTTAAGCCACCCGTGAAACCTTCTGAAACCCATACCTGATGTCACATTGCAGGCCTGGGGTCTTAACTCATCCTTGTGCTTCTCAGGCTGCCACCAAGCAAGCGATGCTATACTGGCTGCAGCAGCTACAGATGAAGCGCTGGGAATTCCACAACAGCCCACCGGCACCCGCTGCTGTCCCTGATGCCACTCTATCTGGGAATGGGCCTGCCCTGCACCTGGAGCTAGGTACTGATGGACTGGCCTCCTGCTGCACACCAGGCATTTGGTGTGCTCGCTGTGGGGGGAGCTCTCTGCTAAGGAGGCAGAGAGCCAGGAAGGGGGGTTAGCATTAGAGTAGTAATATGGGCTCTGAGGCCAGGCTGCCTGGGTTCAAGTCCCACTCATAGGTAATTTTAGGCAGATTGTGGAGCCTAACTGAGCTTCAGGATTCTTCCCTATAAAGCAAAGTTAATAAGTTATACCCATTTCTTAGGGCTCTCTTGAAGCTTGGCTGAATCCATATACATCACATCGTTAGAACAGTACTTGCATATTGTCAGAACCTAGGAGATCATTGTGATGTCCCTGGGAAGTGCCAAGAAATGACACTTGCTCAGAGTCAGTGCGAGGAGGGTCATTGAGGAAATACAATGTTGTGGCTTCTTACACAAATACATCTGTACTGTGATTGGGTATTATTTATTTTGTGATGCTGGGAATTGAACCCAGGGCCTTATTATGCCCTGCCCTTATTTTTTCAGACAGAAGGTTCTTGCTATGTAGCCTGGCTATTTTCACTCCCAATCCTTCTTCCTCAGCCTCCCTAGGACTGGGATTACTGGGTGTGCCACCACACTCTGCCACAAGTAAAATTTTGTGGTTTCAAATTGTAGACTATCCCAACATGGAGGAGTCCAGAAGATCAAACCCTACTCTATAGCCAGGAACATGATTGATAGGTTCAGAATGGGGATGAACAATCAGGTCCTGATTGTCTAAAATGTCACAGGGTGTCTAAAGTACTGCATCCTAAGCTGACAGAAAGATGCAACAGCAAAGGCAGGTGCCTCTTGATCCTCTGTACCTGGATGCCTCACACACTCGACACTGAGATCTCTCCAGGAGATCCCCTTCCCTTGGGTAGATGGCCCTTGTGTGCCCACTTGCTTCATCAGCAGCAAGCCACAGGCTGGTCCAAGCCAGCCACCACCTTGGCCATTCTGGCCTCTTACCCACAATCAGTCTCCAGCACCCTCAGTGCCATTTCCTGGATCCCCCCTTACCTCTCAGCTAGAAACTCATAGCAGCCTCCTTCCCAGGCTCCCCATGTTGGGGACCTGTGTCTGCACCTGGCCCTTTCTAAAATGAAAACCCACCCAAGTAGGCAGGCCCTTGCATGGTGCCAGGCTGTCCTGTCCTGGTCACACTTTTAGCATCTCCCCAGTGCCCTTGTGTCCACACTGAGCAGCACCAGATAAAGGTATGCTCTACCTCTTCTATTCTCTGAGGTAATGCTCCAGTATCACCTCACCTTCTGGCCAGCCTCCTCCTGGGACTTTGCCACCTGCACTCAGAATGGGCCCCTGAGACTTTTTCAAACATTGCAGAGAAGTTCTGTCACACAGTATTCTGATTACCACTGTCCTTGTCAGTCTCTACCCACTGGTCCTCATGAGCAGGGCTGTTTCTTTGTCACTTGTATCCCTAATTGTTACCTGGCATAATAAATATTTGTGGACTGATGTGAGAGTACATATCTTGAACTTTATGATTAAGGAAAAGAATATAAGGCCTGTAACATAATGTTAGATTCATAGTTAGTGCTCAGTACATGGGAGCTATGCTAGAGATACCACATGTGTGTGTACCCACATATATGTCATTGCTGT
Source organism: Zapus hudsonius (assembly GCA_004024765.1). Taxonomy (NCBI): domain Eukaryota; kingdom Metazoa; phylum Chordata; class Mammalia; order Rodentia; family Dipodidae; genus Zapus; species Zapus hudsonius. Next base: position 6,036 of record PVHP010043669.1, read on the forward strand.
CTCAATATATACATATGTATGCTGTTCCTGTCATAGCAGTACATACATGCATGTATATGTTATTACCATCATAATAGCGCACATGCTGTTACTATCAGTCACATATATATGATGTAAATATAATGCTATCACAGTAATACACACATGTGTTACTACTATAATAGCACATACATTGCTATCATGATAATAGTATACATGAATGTTACCATCATAAAAACACACACATGTACTGTTGCTATCATAATAGTTCATACATTATTGCTGTCATCATCATACCCCCATATGTCTGTGTTGTTATTATTCTAAGAACTGCTCCTTTCCTTGTTGGGAATAATCATCCATAATTGTTTCATGCTGCCTTTTTTTTTAATATTTTATTTATTCATTTTCAAGCAGAGAGATACACAGAGAGAGAAAAAGAGAGAGAGAAAGAGAGAGAGAGAGAGAGAGAGAGAGAGAGAGAGAGAGAGAGAGCACCAGAGCCACCACCTTGTGGGTCTGGTTTATGTGGGTCCTGGGGAATTGAACCCGGGGCCTTAGGCACTGGAGGCAAGTGCCTTAACCTCTGAGCCATCTCTCCAGCCTCATGCTGCCTTTTGAAGGGTACTTCTGCTGTAGCCCCTATTTCCCCTCTACCAGGAAGCCAGACACCCCTGTCCGTGTGGAAAATTGTACCCTGAGTTGGCAGTTGCCAAAAGCGAGCCTCAGGCCAGAGGCAAGGAGCAAAAATCCTCCTTCCTGTGTGTTGAACGGAAATGTGAGGAACTAGGTTGTCGGAAGCCTGGTGTGGGACCCCACTGGCTCCCACTGCTTTGTCAGGCCTGATCCAGCTTCTTAATTCTGTAGCTTTGCTTCAGCACACAGTGGGCCTGTTCAGGACCAGACCAAAGCCCTGCTTTGATTATTAGGGAGGTGATTTGGCAGCCATACAACCAGGGTACCAGAGAGGATGCTGTCATGAGATTTAGGAAGGACAGGTGTGGATTTCCACTCCTATAGCAGGCCTCCTCCTGCTGAACCTAGAGCCAGAAACCTTCCCCTACAGAAAGACCTTTCTGGAGTTTTGTTTTGTTTTGGTTTATTGAGATAAGGTCTTGCCTCAAATTCATGGCAATGCCAGTGCCTCAGCCTCTGGGATTGCAGATCTGTGGCACTCTGCCCGGCTCCTTTCCAGCAGCCAGCCAGCCTTTGATATGTTGTGTGGAGCAAGTTGCATCTCCTCCCACCTTTGCCCCCTCCACCCTTCCTGAGGAAGCAGAAAGCCGTGCAAACCTCCTGACCCATTCCTGACTGAGTCACAAGGACTCTCCTTGAGCAATCTGCAAGGCATGCTCTCAACAGCTTTTTAGCTTTTACAGTTTTATACTTTACCTAAACAATGGGCTCCACAGAGCCAAGAATGATCAAAGAGAAACTAACAGATTTATGATAATATAGTGCCAAGATAAGCCACAGCTTACAGTCCTTTCATAAATGCCATGAATCATATGAATACCATTAATCGACATTGCTCTAACAGTTGGCATGAGTTATCTTTAATCATTAGCATGATCTTACAAGTGTTTATTTTATAGAAGAGGAAACTGAGGCTTGCTGGTACGGAAATGTCCATACTGATATCTAAACCCTAGTCTGCAGTCTCATACCCCAGAGCTGAGGAAGCATTCGCGGCTCCACCGGGAAGCAAGGACTAGGCCCTTTTTTGTGTAGATACTAACTTTCCTCTGGCAACAGGGCAGCCACTAGGACTCAGGGAGACAAAGATTATGAAGGCATGCTGCAGAATCTGTCACGTGTGATCACTCATGAGGGCTTTTCTCCACACAAGGGAGGGGTGAGGGGTTTGAGTCACAGACTATGTTTCCTGTGGAAAGTGCTAATCTCAGTTGTGGTTTGGCCCTTGTTGTGTCCATTCCTTCAGCACTCTGCAGCTAACTTGTGCCTTCATGGCCCCACCTTCCCACCTTGTGACAATTGGTCATTGGGCTAGGAAAGCATGAAGGTTGGATCCCCAGCACCCACATAAACACAGCAACCTGTGAATACCTGCTTTGCATGTGGATGTGAGCTTGGGCACGTATCAAATGGAGGGGGTAGAGGAACTGCCACCTTCTAGGCACAGCTGGGGTGCGAACTTGGGTCCATGTGGCTTGCTTTTTGGGGGGTTGGGAGTCTCAGAGTTGAGGGTGGAGATAGGGAAACGCCTACCGGGGTTAGCCACCAGGGTTAGCCACTGGGGTTTCTGACCTCATACTTCAACACCCTCTTAACCCTTTGTCCTCTGTGCCCTCCTTAAGCAATATCAACATGCATGCACATAGGCAGTTACATGAATATTTGCATACACAGAGAGAGAAAGAGAGAGAGAGATTGAGTGAGAAAGAAAAAGAAGGCTGTTCCAATAAGTTTAGTGAAAAAGCAGAAATAAGTAATTACATTTGACCCCCATAACTGTGCCATTTGCTGGCTTTGGCTTTGGCCACAAACTCCTGCTATCCCAACTGTTCTTCCCTGGGAATTGGGGACAACCCCCCAGAGCTCTATCTTTCTTGCTAGATTAGATTTAGGGTCCTACCTAGCCACACCCCTTCTCATGTGGCCTTCCCAGACCTTCTCTAGGTCCCTCCCAGAATGCTCTGCTCTGGAGCTCCTTCCTTCGCATAGGAAGGCCTGTCCCCACAGCAGATCCAGTCAGCTCCAGCCCTCAGAGCTCAGGTCCACAACCCATCCTCTATAAAGTCTTCCTGCCTTGAGTTGGAAAGACTGCCTCAACTTCCCAGCACAGCCCTCTGGTATTCCTGGGGTGTGGTTTCCTGTTGCCTGCTCCTAGGCTATGAGCTTACTTTGGCTTTGCTACATCTCACCTTGTCCACACACTGCCCCCTACCCCAAAGCCGCAGGGTAGATACCCAGTTGATGTTTGGTAAGAAAGTGATTGGAAATATGGGGGTTCAAAAAATGGCTTTGGAAAGTGAGACCTTATCTTCAATCTCTCCCCCCAAAAATGGCTTTGGAGCCAGGTGTGGTGGCACACGCCTTTAGTCCCAGCACTGAGGAGGCAGAGGTAGGACGATGTCTGTGAATTTGAGGCCACCCACCCTGAGACTACATAATGAATTCCAGGTTAGCCTGAGCTAAAGTGAGACCCTACCTCAAAAAAAAAATGGCTTTGGGGTGCTGCCAGGAACAGTAGCCAGCCTGCCAAGCTGATTGAGCCTATTAGGGATCAGAGTGTATTGTCTCTGCTGTTTCAGTGACAAGTTTTTCTTGGTCCCCAGCATTGGGTTTAATGTTCTTGCACCCATATCCTCTTTGCAGATAAGTTTCTCCTACCCCTAAATTTTTCACCCTCTCAATATAAGGGATCCAAATGCAAGATGTCTGCTGCCTTGTGAATTTCTTGATGAGTCAAGATCAGTCCGTTCTTCCACTCCATATGAACTTCTAAATCTCCTGTCTCTTACACTGCAAATAAAGTTTCTTGGGAACCAGGGAGATGGCTTAGTTAAGGCACTTGTTTGCAAAGCCTGCAAGCCCGAGTTCAGTTCAATACCCCTGCACCCACATAAAGCTGAACACGAAAGTGGCATGTGTGTCTGGCATTTATTTGTAAATGGCAAGAGACTCTAGCATGCGTGCACACACACACTAAAAAAATTAATAAAAAGGTTTGTTAGCCTGGAAACTTGACGTTAAATGCTCTGAAATCACTTGATCTAGGAGAATTTTTGTTCATACAGAACATTTGGAAAGCAGAAGAAAAAGTCGCTTGTCATTCTGTCATCTTAACAATACCCACTATTAAAAAAAAAAACAACAATACCCACTATTAGTGTTATATCATGGCCTCCTGCCCCGTTATTTAAATGTGCTTTGGTTCATACAGTAGTAATACAAAATGCCTTCACTTGCATTTTAGTCCTTAGTATTATGACCTTGACTTTTTTGTTTTAAAAATCTTACAACTGTGTTTTTTGTTGTTTGTTTTGAGGTAGAGTCTTTTTTAAAAAAATATTTATTTGCAAGCAGAGAGAGAGAAAAGGAGAGAGGATGAGTACACCAGGGCTTCCAGCCACTGCAAATGAAATCCAGATGCATGTACCACTTTGTGCATCTGGCTTTACTTGGGTACTAAAGAATCAAACCCAGGTCATTAGATTTTGCAGGCAAGTTCCTTAACCACTGAACCATCTCTCCAGCCCTGAGGTAGAGTCTCACTCTAGCCCAGGCTGATCTGGAACTCACTCTGTAGTCCTAGGCTGGCCTTAAACTCACAGTGAACTTCCTACCACTGCCTCCTGAAGGCTGGGATTGAAGGTGTTGGCCACCCACACCTGGCCATAAAAATGTAATTTAAAAATATTTATGTATTTGAGAAAATAGGCCTTCCAAGGCCTCCTGCCATTGCAAGTGAACTCCAGACACATGTACCACTTTGTGCATCTGGCTTTATATTGATAATGGGGATTCAAACCTGGGCCATCAGACTTTGCAAGCGTTTTTAACCACTGAGCCATTTCTCCAGCCTCATAAATATGTGTTTTTGATGACTATGTATTTGCTTTCTATTTATCAAATCAAGCCTAAAATGTTTACTGTAGCATATGCGGGGGGAGTCAAATGAGAGTAGTTTGCCCACTCCTAATCCGGTCATGCAGCAGCACCGGTCTCTCTCCCCTCCTCTCTTCCCCATCCCCCTCCATGGTGTTCTGGCATTGAACTATATCCCTAGCCCTTCTATGTGATTGAGATCAACTGCTACTATAATTTAGTATCTGACACTTTCCATTTAATATTATGTCCCAATATTGTTCCTTGTGATCTTGTTTTAGAAGATAGTGTTTCATTATGTGTCCCTGGTTAGCCTTTCGCTCACTAAGTAGCCCAAGATGGCCCCCTCCTGCTCTAGCTTGAGTCCTTGGAAGATATAGATATATGAGTTCTTTGATTGTAGGCATAAACCACATGCCTGGCTCCCTTGTGTTTTTAAGTATTCTTCATTAACATAGTTAAACATAGTTGAGTATATTCTATTGTGTAAAGTCATCATGATTTACCTAACTTGCTTTGGAGTCATAAGATCATAAGTTATTTCCAGCCAGGCTTCATAGCGCATCCCTGCAATCCCAGCTACTTGGGGTAGGTGCTGTGTGAAGTGCAAGTTCAAGGTTTATCTGGGCTAAAATGAGTCCAAGGCCAACCTGAGTAACTTAATAAGACCCTGTGTCCAAAAAAAACTGAAAAGATTACTTCTAATTTAAGGCTATTTCAAATAATGCTGGGATGAACCCTTGGGTTTCCTGTGCATTTCAGATTTCTTTAGGATGGACTCTTAGATACAGAATTGCCCACAGGCCTGAATGATTTTAGAGTTTCTGGGAAGGCAACACAGATCATTTTATAGTCCCTGTGGTGCTGATAGCCTACAGCAGGATTGCTAGTTGGACAGCTGCCTAACTTGCCGGTTGTGGGTCAGGGTTGATCATATACCTCAGGGATTAGTCTTTCTTAGTGAGTGATCCAGAGTGTGCTGGATTGATCACATGTTCTTGGCTCCCTTAGGGCAAGAGGAAGCGGAGCTGGAGTTCCTGTCCCCTGTGAAAACGCCCACTGGGCTTGTGGGTGAGGCAGCTGCCCTGCAGCCCATCCCTGCCATGCCCTCAGCCCTTCAGAATATCTCCCTCAAGCACCTGGGAACTGAAATACAGTAAGTGACAGTGGGACTGAGGGGCAAGCAGGCTAGCAGCACCCCCTTTCTGTGGAGCCTCATCTGGTGTGGTCTTGTAGGCAGGTGGGATGAGGGTGGGTTATGGACTTTATATTCAGTTAATCACACCATTACTTTCCAATATGCTAGGTGATGTGCACCTGTATTCCCAGCATTTGGGAGGCAAGGTAAGAGTGTTGTGAGTTCCAGGCCAGCCTGGCTACATAGTGAGACACTATCTTAAAATTAAAAAAAAAAATCCAGAAATCACCCATAATCTTACCACTCAGACACATATGCTGAACAGTTGGGATACCTCTTTGCTCTACATTTTCTCTGTACAAATAGATGCATAATTGAGTTTGTATTGAGTGGAATATCATGGTTTAATATTGAATTATTCACTTACCATGTGTAATTTATTATATATCAACCACATCATTATATTATTTTCTCTCTCCCTTTTCCCTTTTTCTTCCTCTTTCTTTGAGAAAGAGTCTCACTCTGCAGCTGGCCTGGAACTCACTGTGAAGTCCAAGCTAAATTTACAGTGATCCTCCAGTCTCAGCTCCCTGAGTGCTGGGATTACAAGTATGAGCAACAATGCTAGCTCTCAGCTAACTATAAACCTTCATGGATTTTGCATTTCCTTCCCATTATCAGGCATTCTTTCACTTTGTTTATTTTTGTGTGGTATGTCTACATGTATGTATGTACATATGTGCAGGTTCACATATATATGTGTTTGCATGCATGTATACACATCAACCTCTTTTTAAAAATTTTTGAGATAGGGTCTCTCATTTGACCTGGAGCTCTCCAATTAGGGTAGACTTGCTGGATAACACACCCAGGGATCCTCCTATTTCCATTGTCCCAGCTCTGAGATTACAGGCCTTTAACTTGGGTACTAGGGAATCGAACCCAGGTCATCATGCTGGTGTGGGTTTTTTTGTTTGTTTGTTTTTCAAGGTAGGGTCTCAATGTAGCTCAGGCTGACCTGGAATTCACTATGTAGTCTCAGGGTGGCCTCGAACTCACAGCAATCCTCCTACCTCTGCCTCCCAAGTTCTGGGATTAAAGGCATGCACCACCATGCCCGGCTGATTTTGTTTGTTTGTTTGTTTGTTTGTAACAGAGTCCCATGTAGTCCAAGTTACCTGGAACTCACTGTCCAGCCAAGATTGACTTTGAAATCCTGATCCTGTATATTCCACCTCTCAAGTGGTACAATGATGGGCATGTGTCACTATACCTGGCTTTAGGCTTTGCTTTAAGCAGCTCTTTAAAAAGATAGGATATCCTGGGTTTTGGAGCCAGACTGCCTGGGTTTGGATCCTGGCCCTGGCAGTCATGGGTCCTTGGCAAGTGGTTTACTTTCTCTGTGCTTCATGGACCTTGTTTGTAAATATAAATGCAACAGTGCTTGCCGGAGTGGGGCTAAAGGCCACGTGCATGCACACTGCTTCAGAACTGTACTTGGCAGTGGCTACAGCTGTCATTGTTGCTGTAGTTGGAGGAATGGAAAGTTTTCAGGAATTCAGATCTTACCAAATACTGGTCCTCTTTGGGTATTTAGTTTCTCTGGACTTCAGATGACCTGGGACCTCTTTGAAGACAGAGTAGACTGCTCACTGGACCTGCATTTGGGCCCCAGCTAGAAGTACTCTAGGCACAGAAGATTTCTCTGTTGGCTTCAATGACTTGGCTGACTAGCAGGGCAATGGTGGCTTCCCAGAAAGAAACAAGATTTAGAGAAAAGGCAATGAATGTTCTTTGGGGCCCATTGGCTGAAGGTAGTGTTACCCGCTTGGATAGAGATGACTACATCCCAGAGTTATCTGAGCTAGAGAGAGAGGCTTGGGCTGTGGAGCATGCTTGAGCCCCCTTGGGTTCAGGGGGAGGGGCCTGTTGGAGTGATGATAAGGAGAGCTAGGTACATTAGGAATATGCTGGGGGGAGGGGAGGAAGAGGAGGCCTGGGACAACCAGCCATCCAGCCAGCATACACCTAGGGCAGGCTCTCCATCATGAAGCCTGGTTCGTGCCTGAGGGAAGCCACAGCAGCAGAAGTGGAACAGAGGGCATGTGCAGACTGAGCAAGGAAGGAAGTTTCAGAGCATCACTTCCCCATCACTTGTGATAGCCACAGATGTGGCAAGAGAAGTATCCTGCACTACTGAGGGCCACAAGAGCTGCCCGTGTGTCCTGTACCCTTGACCCTGGCAGGCCTCGGGCTTCCTCTTGTGCTCCTGAGCTCTGCCAGAGGCTTTGTGCTCCTGTTGAGTTGTCTGGACAAGTCTATGAAGTGTCCTGCGGATAAGTTCTTGAGCTAGATCTGATGCTCAGCCCACCTCAGCTCTATGGTTACTTTCCTCTTGGGATCAAGGTGGAATGCATTCTAGTGTTTCCCTTAGAACTTGGTGCATGGAAGGCCCAACCAGCGTTTGTTGTGGATACATTCATCATCCCCACGGCAGATGAGGAAACTGATAGGATCTGGGTCCGTGGGTTACTTGGGGGGTTGCAGCGCGCATCAACCCCCTGTTCACCCACGGGAACTGGGTGAGCAGAGGCTTGGAATAGCCGTGAGCCGGCGAGAGATGCGACTCTCGGGAGACTGCGGCAGTGGGCAGATCTCAAAACTTTATTCTCACATCTAACTTTATATACAATCTAGGGATGGGTAGCATT
>PVHP010043670.1:0-14430 GCA_004024765.1 Zapus hudsonius
AGACACGCTGGGGGGCAGGGGTGGGGGGTACGAAGGAGCCCCGTTCGCAGTGGAAGAGGGACAGAAGAAGAAGTAGAAGCGATCGGGGAGGGACGCAGCAGATGGCGGGAGGCGGAGCCCCCGGGACGGAGAGGCGGGCAGATGCGCTGGAGACCGAAGGACGGGGGGAGGGTCCGTGTACCGATGGTCGATTGAGAAAGAATATTAATATCAGAAATAAATTTGAAAAACCGTCAGAAAGTTGAAAAAGAAAGATAGGCGAGTGCCCGGGAGGAGCGGGATAGACAGAGGGTGGGAGGGTGGGGGTCAAAACCCAAGGAAAGCCGGCCCGCCGAAAGAGAGGCTCAGGCGGCAGGCAGCCAAGAGCTGCTCGCTCCGGCACGGCCTGCCCTGAGGACTCACTGCTTCATGCGAGCTCTTTTCCACACTGTCAGCTTCCAGTCATGCAGATCCTGTACTCGGAGGTGCCTGGAATTCAGCTCGTGGCCGCAGCTAGTGACCACGAGCTGGGTTCCTGCTGAAGACCTAATTTCCCCGAGGTTTATGGCGTGTCTGCTAGTCAGCCATCTTCCCCGGAAGTGCAATTTTCTAAAGTTGCATAGTTTTAAGGCACATAAGACTTGAAGTTTTATGTGCCTTAAACATGAATGAAATCAAGACATACTCTTTATGATATAAAATTAGAAAAACAGTTTAAACAATCCATGTAAAGATATGACTAGTAATCATTCTATCACTTTGACCAGTTATGTTTCACTCATTGCAGTAAATGCCTCCCACTGGATGAAGATGCTTCTGTGACTAAAGCTGTGAGCAGCAGTAATCTACAGGAACATTCATTAATAGTTAGAGGGTAGTTTGACATGCACAATATGTACAATAAGCAAAAACATAATCGCGGCTTCCTCCAAGGACCAAGGAACTCCCTAGCCATATGCTTCTGACCAAGTTTATGGCAATACATATGATTTCCTCCTGTGGAGTAGGCCTCAGATCCAAAGAGAAAGTGGTTGGTTACTGCAGTAAGAATCATGCCAGTATTGTACCAGTGACCACATCTTGCCTGGAGTGTTGGCTATATAGCTCAAGATCACTAGGTTCACAGCTTTGTATGGCTGCTGATGCCTACTCTTCCCCAAATAGCTTGCATAATACTTTCTAATAATGTGACTGCTAGCAATCAGTGAGGAAGGTCGGTTCCAGACTCATTTCACACTAAGTCAAGTGTGTAGTATCGTCAGCTCTAGTTTCTTCCCTTCCAGTTTTGGCGGGCATCCAGAAGCTGTGATAATCAGTTGTATGGCTTTGGCTACCTCAAGGTCTCCATAAACAACAGCTCAGGGAGTAAGGGAGTTTCCTACCACTCACAGGAGACCTGAGAGGAGTCGTAGCTTCATGGAACACATGATAGAGGGGGGTGCTCACCTCATGGTGGCCAAATAAGAAAGAAAAGGACACAGGAGCAAAAGAGGAAAAGGGAATGAAAGAACATGGGAATGTGCATTTTTCTGGGCAGAATCTGCCAGAGATCTATTTCCTCAAATAAGCTACCTCTCTTAGTTTGCAATACCTCTCAATAATGGCATCATACTATGAATCTATAAGAGGATTAAGCTTGATTAGGTCAAAGCCTATAGGAACAATCACCTCCCCAGTCCCATCAACTGGCAACCAAACTTTAACTTATATGTCTTTGGAAGGCATTTCATATCTAAGACAAAACACTTTTCCTAAAACAATATTTTTATATTCATAGAATATGACATTATAAAATTCATCTTTATTCATCTCAGTACACACTAGTTTTGAATGCTGATTAATTTCTTCTTGATTACAAATCTGAAAGAGACTGAAAGTATCATCTAACATTTGAGTTCCGTCAACAGATGGAAATTGGGCAGATAATATGTGGTGTTTGGACTCTGATGAAATATAATTTTAAAAAAACAAAACAATAAAACCATGTCTGAACTGAATAAAAGTTGAAAATAATTCAAAGACAGTAGAGAGATTGAAGGAATCCTTAGCGATCCTAATTTTGAGAAAAGTAGACAAGTTTAGAAACCAAAAGGTCAGCACAGAAAGAATTTAAGAAAATCTCAGCAGTGAAAGACCTGTGTGTCAACAATAGTACATTCTCTGATGCTATGTTTAGGAACATAGTTTAAAACAAGGAATTCGGAATCCAGGTTTGCAGTAGTTGAAACAATCTGTTTTCCTCAGAAAATAAAAAAATGCATGATCTTCCAATGTTCCATACTGATAGTAACACTTCCTTTGAAATTGGGCTTTGAATGTAAAAGCTTCACCATTAATTTGTGTGTTTAACATTTGATTCCCAGCTGGTGGTGCTGTCTGGGAAGTTTTTGGAACCTTTAGAAGGAGGAGCCTTGTAGGAAGAAAGGGCTCACTGGGAGTGCACATTGAGGTTTTAATCCCATCCCAAATTCCTGCTAATCCTCTGCTTCCTGCCTGGACACAATGTAACCCATTTGCTCATGATGTCATGCTTTCAGTGCCAGAAGAGACTGTACTTTTTAAGTGTAAGCCAAAAAAGCCCTTTTCTTCTTTGAGCTGCTTCTTGTTTGTTCCCAGACAATGAGTAAAGTAACTAACTAATAACAACATTGTAAGGAAACTTTTAATTTTGAAAATGCGTAGCTGGGGCACTTTCCTATAATATGTACTCATATTATAGGAAGTCATATTATAGGAAATATGAGAAATCTGCCGATAATATGTCCAGGAAAGTAGGCACCTTTAATTACACAGGAAATGTTATATGGACCAAATTACAGAGTAAATACTAGTCATTATACTTAATAAAACTTTTCACAATATCATTGAAGCTATATGAAACAATAATTTGGATGAAAAAAGTAGCAGCTAAATTAAATATGTATTACTTATAACTTAGAAATTCACATTTATTTGATGAGATGTAACTATATTTTCACCATAATATTTTAAGCAGAAATGTCCAGATATTTTGGGTATATAATTTCTAGTGTCTGAAATTGGAAAATATCAATGTGTTCTTTAATAATAGGCTAGAAAATAAATTTATGATGTAAGTAGAAAATTACACAGCAAAAAGAAGCTATGATAGTCACACAACAATAATAATAAGCTTCATAAAATGGTGAATTAAATTAGCTTCATTTTCAAAAAATATATAACAGAACAGATTCTCTATTGAATCTCAAAAGTGGCTGTGGCTAGTTCATATTTCAGGAATATAAGATAATGGTATAAAGACATGAAAGCAAAAATTATTTTATAGGATTGATACTGATTATGTCTCCTGATTTGTCTACAGATTACATGAATGGTTTTATTTTTAAAAGACAGTGAGCTCTTTACTCCTCATACAAACACAAATGTGCATATGGACAAGTATTCTATGAGACAATAAAAGTTATGTTTGTAATTTGATATTTTGTAATAAATTTAAATAACTGCTTATCATTTCAAGAAATGGCTCACTTGTCAGTAACAAAATGCCATAGCTTAGGTAAACTAAAGAGAAAAAAAAAAAAAAAACCCAGCTTTTTTTCTAACAGTTCTGAGCCTGGGGAATTCCTGACGAAGACACTGTGGCAAGCACAGTTTGGGGAAGGCCTTTATTCCTTCTATGGTGGGAAGGACAAGTGAGCACTAATCTCATTCTAAGTATATATTACCTCCAGAAAAGATCCAAAAAAAGAAAATAGCAAGAACTTTGGAATGGGATGACAGGAAGAAAGAAGGGAAGATGCCCAGGAAGTAAAAGAACAGAAAGGCTGACAGATGGGGTTTACTTCACACTACTCAGGAGATTATAGTAGAATTACTACAAATTCAGTACTTGCCTGCATGAGGTTCTGAGCTAGGTCAAGGCTACTTGTAAACTTAGTGTGAAAACTAACTTTCTTCACAATTTTTTGAAATAATCACAAATCATTCTCATCAGAAGATAAGAGAATTCTAAAGAAAAGAGAATTCAAACATCATGGAATGCCTTAAACATCTCCTTTACTTAGTTGAATGATGCAGATTAAGAATATGGGGCCGTCAGACTGGAGAGATGATTTAGCAGTTAATGGTATTTATTGCATCCCTAATAGCCCAGGTTCATTTCCCTAGTACCTATATAAAACTAGATGCACAGAGTGGCACATGTATTTGTCCTCTAGCAGGAGGCCCTGGTGTGCCCATATATACTTTCCTTCCTTCCTTTCTTTCTTTCTTTCTTTCTTTCTTTCTTTCTTTCTTTCTTTCTTTCTTTCTTTCTTTCTTTCTTTCTTTCTTTCTTTCTTTCTCTCTCTCTCTCTTTCTCTCTCTCTCTCCTGTCTTTCTTCCTGTGTGTCTAAATAAATAAATAAATACATATTTTAAATAAAATGTATACTAGGCCTTGGGATGCAGGCCTGTGATCCTAACCACCGGGGAGGCTTAGGCAGGAGGAAAGCAAAGCCCAAGCCCATCTGGGTTATGCATTGAGTTCAGGACCAGTCTGAGTAGCTTAGGGATATACTATCTTAAAATAGAAATGAAAAAAAAAGAGGGCTTGGTGATAATAACTTAGTGGTAAACCATTTTTCTAGTATGTAATATGAGCAAGGTCCAGTCCACAATGTTAAACAAACAAACAAAAAGATCAAAAATGAAGAAGTTGAAATATAAAACATCCATCTCAGAATTGAAAGAATAGTGAGAAATAAAACTATGCACACCCCAGAAGGACCCCAGTGGATAGGGGACAGAGAGGAGGGACACGGGGACACCTTCACAAGATTTGCTCATACAATGTATATAATTATTCATAATAAAGATATTTTTAAAAAATCTTAGAATCTCTATTCACCACACAATCCCAGGAAAATACACAAAAGTTAGGACAGTGTAAGATTAAAAAAAATGGGGGGAAATAAAAGCTTTAAAAGAATAAAGGTTCCACACACCACAGAATAACTGATAGATAGAGTCCAAAGAAATCCAACATATGCATCATGGGCAACATAGAATATGGAAAGAAAAGTTAGAACTACATTATTTTAAAATGTAACTTAAAAGAAAAAGGAAAAAGAAAAATCTCAACCTTAAAAATGGCACAGTGTCCCTCAAAGAAGGAAAATTAGGAGACCCTGCCACCTGAAGTTCCAGCATGACAAAGGAGAAGGAAAAGGTTAACCCATCAAAAGGATTATGATATGAAGCAACATGAATTCCAACTGGTTTCAGTTCCTTTCAAAACTATCATTTTGCTGTAAAAAAAAGAAGGAATAATATTAGTAATGCCCCAGAGAAGATGGTATGACCCATTGACTTCTATCCATCCTACCTGTTCATGAAATATGCAAGGCACAACGAAGAACATTGAAGCAATAATAACTCTGTTACCATGGCACATGTCCAGAGAACTGTAAGAGATTACTGAAACTGTTGCCTGTGGACCTTGTATATGATCTAAAGCAGAACCAGGACAGAAACCAATCCAATCCACACCTAACAAGACTCTCCTCAATCCAGTCATACAGAAATGTAGAAACAATTCAGGGCATTGTTGTTGTTTCAGCCATTCTCATCTGTCAGTGTTACTGTAACTAAATACTCTAAACAGGGCATTGTATAAACACCAGAAGCTTATTTTAAGTTCTTTATTGTCAATAATTAGATACATTGTATAAGCAAATCTTGTGGTGGTACCCCTATTTCCCTCTTCCCTGTCCACATTCCACTGGGGGCCCTCCATGGTGGGAGTACTGGATCAGTCCATGTGGCAGGGAGATATGAATTACACAAGAGGTAACCAGTTTTTCCTCCCTGCTTTGTTTGTTGTTGCTGAGGGGGGGGCAATGTCTCTGGATATTCTCGCCCACCATGGCTCTTACATTTTTTCTGCCCCCTCTTCTGCTCAGTTCCCTGAGTCATGGTGAGTATGTTTTAAGTCTGCTTTACTGTTGAGATCTTAAGTGTCACTGGACTTCTGCTTTGGGTTGTGTTGGATATTGTTGGTGTCTGTCTCCATTGTTCTTTCAGAAGTTTATTTCACAGCTCTACATCCCAGAAGTCCAAAATCCAAGCACTGAGAGATTTGGAGTTCAGTCATAGCCTCCCTTTCACATGCAGTGCTGCTCAATTGTATGCTCACATGCTAGGAAGGATGAAGAAGCTCACTTTACAGCACTAAAACCACATATGGTTGCACCATGCTCATGACCATATCAACTCCCAAGAGCCCCCCCCCCCTTTAATACTATTGATGGTGGATAGTTAGAATCTCCACACAGACATTTTGCTGGGTGGGCACAATTTGGACTCCATTTACAAAGAAAAGAACACAACTTGGGAGTGAATCAAGGAACTTGCTGCCTGCTTAGTTTTTAGTGAGGGGTCTCCTACTTTATGTTGAAGGTGACACTGAGATGAGGCTACAGGTACAAGATAGTAATGTTTTCAGGATCAACAACTGAGGCAAGATCAGGGGAACAATAACTATTTAGCAGGAAGGAATATTGTGATGGTTAAGTTTTGATGTCAACTTCACCTTTCAAGTAATCTTGTGTGGGTCTCTGAGGATGTTTACAGGAAGGCAGCCTCTCAGTAGGTGGCAAGATGTAAGGAGCTCAAAGAAGCTAAAAGTAAGCATCCTTTCCTGTGTGGGCCACGCAGGAAGGAAATTCCAGAAACTCAGGAAGCCATTAGGTCTGGGATAGGGTTATAAGACCTCACCCTAAGGCTATATAAAGGGGAAGAGATTCTCTCTTTGCACTCCTGCCTGTTCCCTGTTATGTGTGTACGGTGTTGGTGATGGGTTTTTCTCTCTGCTTGGACCTGTGAAAGAGGAACAGCCTCTTTCACTTTTATGGGACTTCCCCTGGATCTGTAGCTTGAATAAATCATTTCTCCCATAAACTGTGCCTGGTTTGGAGATTCATCTCAGCTGCATGTGGCTGACTGCGACAAATGTCTACAAAGCATCAAACTACTTGGAAATATAAGGAATGTGTTCTCCATATGCATTGTCTTGGATCAGGATGAAACAGCCTGATTTATGCCTTACTCTGTTCAGAATCAGGATGTAAACTGCCCCTAATGTGTTTAACTTAGGGTTGCACCATTTTCTACTACTGAAGCAGATAGAGACCATCTTCTGATTGGCTTCTTATGGTGTGTTCTGCAACACAGCACCTTAAGACCACATACTATATATTCCCATGCTGTATACATTGAATTTAGCAATGACAAAAAAATACAACACCAAATATAGGATTGAAGGCACTATTTGAAATTTTGGTTCCACAGTCATCCTCCAGGATTTCTCTGGTGTGTGCGTGAACCAAAATGGTAAACTGAATTGAAATAAAATGGGACCCAATAACCTAGCATCTATTGTCACTCTTATATAACTAATCTTTGCCATTGCTTTACCCAAAGCCTCTCTAGCTCCAGGACATACAGAGAACATGGTGATATTTCTTATTTACTGAAATAGTAAAGCAGAATGAGACAAATTCAGTGACTTGTGTTTGCCTTCCCTCTCAGTGGACTGAAATCTCTTACTTGACAAGCTAAAAATCTCATGTATAAATTTAATCAAGGGTTAAATATGTTTATCCACCTTCTGAATTAAAGACCAGAAAAGGATCACCAGGTGGGTATGCTGATCTGAAGGACCATCATACTTGAAACCGTTGGCAATAACTCTGGTCACTGGCTTAAAAATCTAACAGGGGCAAATGGTCTAAATATTTCAATGTCAAATCAGAATTTTTGTCTCAATGCTTATTTGCTTCTCTCTAGTTCACAGTATTGTAAATAAATGACCTTGGACTCATTTGGGGAAACACTGAGAAAAATCACTGCCATATCTGATGGTCATGGTGCTTTACACTGGCTCTTCTTTCAGTATTCCAAATTCAGAAACTGACAAGGGATCAAGAATTTGCAATAGGGCCACAGATGAAATAGAAACTTGTCACCTTCACCTCCTCTTCATCAGGTGTTTTCTACCAGCACTGCTACAGAAAATCAATACTGATCAGTGATACAATTGGTATAATAAGCCTGACCATGTATTTTGGGGTTTTTGGAATTAGCTTTTGGGAAGAATATGGAAGTATTTGGAAAACTGAATTAGAAAAGCCTTACCAAGATGCAGAAAGGTATGTGGACCATGAATGCTTGGTTTTTGAGGTTTCAGAGGGGAGCAAAGACATCAGGATTGGACTGGAGGCAATTTATATGGTATTCTGGCTAGTCTAAGCCCATGTGTAGAGAAGTTGAACAAAGTTGAATTTAGGAGTAATGGCCTGGCACATTTGGCAAAGAAAAATACAGAGCAAAGAGGTATGAAAGATGTAAAAGCCAACATAGGGTAAAGTGTGGGCTGTATATGCTGTGCTTCAGCCTAGCTGAATAACCTTGAACTAAGTTTTAGTAACCTTGAACTAAGTTTTAGAAACAAGCAGGGTGTGGGGGCACACACCTTTAATTCTAGCACACCTGTGTTCCCTGAGGCAGAGGTGATAGAAGTGCTAATAAGCTTTGCTGCCTGAGTTTCTGTAACTGCATTCCTGTTTACTGAGCCCCCTTTGTATAAGAGATAAGGCAATGCAACACATCCCTAGATTGTATATAAGGTTGGATGTGAAAATAAAGTTTTGAGATCTGCTTGGACACTTCTCCCGGCTGCGTGTGATTGTCCAGCCACGCGCTCACCTTTCCTTGATGGAGCCAGGTCTCCTGCTGGCCAGAGAGACTGAGGCTCATTTAGCAGGGGGCCAGGGACCCGTGCGGTAAGACATCTGGAGAAGCATCCGACATGTATATAATACAACTAAAGATATAATTGTTTAAGAGATTAAACCCCTGAGGTCAGTCCAGTTTTTCTGCATTGGGAAAATAGAACATACCAAGATTCTTTGAAAAGGAAGGGCCTAAAGGACGAAGGCTGAAGGAGTTTTCTGCTTCTCAAAGTTAAATCCCTCATGGATTGATAAGTTTGGCACTGCTGTCCAAGTAGTACTGGTTTGTAAGTATGACAAATGCAGGAAATGGAAGATCACTGATGTGCACATGGCTTCGGATGTGAAAAGGAGGCCATATAAGTTTATTATATAGATGTGTGAATGTGAACTGTGAGTTACAGTGGAGATCCTGGGGTTTTGGGCATACCACAGCTATTGAACAGCCATCAAATAAAGCTGCTTGCTCAGGACAGATTTTGCTCAAATGGCAAACAGAACAGCTGAGGGGAACAGATTCTAAAAAGCTTTCGTATCCTAGATAACTTCATCATGAGTCTCTGATGCCAGACATGGAGCTGCTGGATTTGATGTATGTCCTGCTTATTTTCAATTTTACATTGGTCCACTCTGGCCTTGCTATCCCCATTCTTTCTTTTATATACCATTACACTGGAAAGTATTTGGTGGTGTTTTGCTTTTACAAGGTTCCCAGTTAGGAGACTGTTTGGAGTCTCAGATGAGGCTTTGAACATTGAAATTTTCAACAGTGTTGGGAATGGTAAAGTCTACGGAGATATTTTTATGTTGAAGTGAATGCATTTTCCATCATGTGTGGCCATGAGTCTGTGGGGGCCAGAGGCTTTCTGTGGCAGTTAGAATGAAATATCTCCCATAGCCCATGTGTTTTGAATACTTGGTCCTCAGCTTGTAAGAATTTGGTGAAGTTGCATGTCACTGGGGACTAAAGTTTATTAGTTTAGCCCATTATTAAAGTTTATTAGTTTAGCCCATTGATTGTTAAAAAGCTCTTTAGTGCCAGCAACAAGAAAGTAACTGCTACAGGTTATTTACCTTCAACTTACTTTGTAACTCATCCTTAAATTATTTGTATAAACTGAGCCACATTCTGCTATTTATATTCATCAAAAGAAAATATCTTTTATTACTCTTTTCAGATAAGACTCACTTAATGTTCATACCAGCATTTCCTGTTATGATAGTGATCCACATGATCCACAGTTTGCCACCTGTCCTCTGTTTTCTTTAGTATTATCATTTCTATTGCCATTGGCAAGTTATTTTTTAGTAGTTACAACCTGTAAAGGAGATTTATCTCTGACCTTTTTTCATGTTGGGGAAATCTAATCATAACTCATTATTTCATAAATGGTGCATATTTAAGGCACTGTCAGGGAACAAAATGATTTGGAGAACTGTCTGGAATTATGTTAGTATATTGATTACATATCTCATTGCTTTGGCCTAATGCTTGACATAAAGAAACATAAGGGGAAAAATGATTTTTATCTTGTTTGTCAGTTGAAGACACACTCCATTGCAGTGAGGACAGAATGGTAGTAGGAGGACAAGGCACCTCTTCAAAATGCTCACAGGCAAAAAGCAGAAAGAAATGAATCCTAAAGCTCGAGTAACTTTTTCTTCTTTTTATTTAATCTAGCATCCAGCAAAAAAAATGATGCAACCCAAATTCAGGGTATATTTAAAACCTCTCTAAGAACACCTTTACACATGCCCTGGCATGTGTCTCCTGGATAATTTGAAATCCTGTCAAGTGAACAGTGACGTTTAACTGTCACACACAGCAATACAATCTAGCTGCCCGCTTCCCTGAGATCTTAATGACTACATCAACCAGCTTCTTTCTTTCTTGCCGGGTAACCATTATTTTTGTTTCTATAAACCATTATAGTAGTGAGTTAGCTTTAAGTATATTCTTAAATCTTTATTAATGTATCCTATTACATTAATAGACCAACCTTTTTTGTTATTTCTATTCCTCAAACAGAGAAAATAATGAGTTTGTTTTCTGTGAAATAAAATATTTAACTTATTTAGTTATTACTTTAAATTTCCAAGCATGTTTTTAGGTGCCACTCATGATCCACTGTCACTGCTGTCCCAGCATCTGAGAAGACTGCCCATTTATTTAATTTATTTAAACCTAACTTGAGATTAGCACCCATTCTTATGAATAATGTTATTCAGATTTATACTCTTTTAACATATATTCTCTCAAACATGCAAATGACATTATATATAAAGCCTTTGAAAAATAAGTATATATTAAAAATCAAAACAGGCTTTGAATAAATGATGTTTTCAAAGAACAAATCTTCATGTTTATATTAATCTTTGTTTTCTTAATAACAAAGGAAAATCCATACTTTATAAGATAATGTGCCAAATACTTTCTATTAACTTTTTAAATTAATTTAGATTTATTTTGGCAAACTTAAAATATAATATGGTTTTAGGAAGCATGTGTTTTCACATTTCATCTCATAGGGCTGATATGTTTTCAAAATAATATTCAATATCTACTTGCTGTGTCTACTCCATACTTAGGTAATTTTCCTCTAACTTATACTCAACAATAATTGGTTGAATTGAGCTTAATTGTCTAAGCCTTTTAAAAAGTAAAACAAACTGCTTTTCTTTCCCTCTATACTTTATCTCACTTTTATTTATAATTCATAATTACATTCATAATTTTCATCAAAATATCTGTATTGTATATACAAGTGAGATGTTTTAATTCTTCACCCTGGTTGAAGAACAAAAAATATAAATTTGAAGTCATTTTACACAAAGGCAGTTATATATTACAGTTGCTTTTTCGCCTTTGATATTCTGGGAATAGAGTTCAATAGTGTGTTGGAAAATTCTCATTACTCTTCCTGGTAATCATTTCTGGTGATTCTTTGTATTTGCTGATTTAATTTTTTTCATTGTTTTCACAGAGTTTATGGCTTTGGCTACTGTGATGGGAGGTAAAAGGAATAGGCAAGAACTCAAAAAAAAAAAAAAAGCAGATTTTACAAAGATGAAAGAAGTCCAGCATTTATTTCAACTTCCAGTAATACACTGAACTCTATCAGGCAAGCTAATTCAAAAATCTTTATCAGAGTGCCTGGCAGTTAAATGAATATACTACATGAATATTCATGATTGTATTGAGAATAAAAAATAATGTAGTGCTCAACTTTTGAAAAAATAACTTTCTAAAAATTATACTTCCATGGCTCTCTTTTGAGTCATTAACTAGAAATGCAAACTCAAATGAATATTTTTTTAGCATTATTAGTCCAATAACTTTAGAAGAATAGATGATTTGATATCCTACTAGGTCTGTGACTTGCAAAACAATAGTATCCTATAATTTTCCTCTTACAGAGTGAAGACACAAAACATTTTCTTGGGAGACTATTATGTAATAACACCTGAAACTTAGTAAATAAACTGAAGTTGTCCACCTATTTCATTAATCAGCACTGATTTCTCAAGTAAAACTGATGTGATGAAGTAGAAATAAATCACTGTTCTTTGAAAATCTGAAGAGGATAGAAGAGAGAAACTATTTTCTCTCAGATATCTTAAGCTAATATTTGTCAACTATGTAGATGTGGATTCAAAGTAATATTTTTAAAAATATTATATTTATTCATTTTCAAGCAGAGAGATACAAAGAGAAAGAGAGACAGACAGACAGACAGAGAGAGACAAAGAGAGAGAGAGAGAGAGAGAGAAAGAGAGAGAGAGAGAGAGAGAGAGCGCACCAGGGCCACCATCTTGTCGGTCTGGCTTATGTGCATACTGGGGAATTGAACAGGGGGCCTTAGGCACTGGAGGCAAGTGCCTTAACCGCTGAACCATCTCTTCAGCCCTCAAAGTAATATTTTTGAATCATAAGAAAATGAACATGGGTGAAGTTCTCGAAATTACATTACTCATTTGCTTTCATCTGACTCATTCCCACTGTTAGAAGACAATTGTTTGTTCACTTATTATTCAGATAGATTTCACATGATCACACATAAGAAAGAAAAAAAAACCCTGTTCTTTATTTCACAGGACTTTCTTATTTAATGCCATTAAACTTGCAAATAAGAGAACTTCATGAGGCTTCTGGATCAAGATGGCGAACTAGAAGCCACGCAGTGTCCCCGGGGGAACAGAGGTTAGGGTTTTTAGCTGTGCTAGAGTCCGTGGAAGCAAGCAATACCCAGGTCCTCAACTCCGGTAGCCTTCCAGCAACAGAATCTTCTGACTGAAACCTGAATCTATCTCAAGGACGCATCGGAGGCAGTGAGTGCAAAAACGCCAGCTGGCAGGACCTGCTCCTGCGGGCTGAGCCGCTCCCCTCTCCGCGGCTCCACGAGGGGCTTCCCCATCCCGGCAGTTCCTGCTCCCAGGCCCCGGGCCACCCCAGTTCCCGCCGAACTCGGGTTCGGGCCACTCCCCCGCGGCTCCCGGATCTAGGCCTAAAGAAGAACAGATTCCAACCTAGACTCCTCTACCCAGCAAAGTTATCCATCATAATTGATGGAGGAATTAAAGTATTCCACGAGACTAATCAGCTTTACAATTACTTGAGCACAAAGCCAAACCTTCAAAAGATACTACATGAGATATCCCATACAGACGAGACAAGCAACCGACCCCAGGAAAGGAACAGAGAACAAGCAAGGTAACAGAAAAGAGATCGCAACAACAGCTCAGATACAAACCTCCATATTTTCTACAACATGGCAAACCTCACAGTTATAACTTTGAATGTAAATGGACTCAACTCTCCTATAAAAAGACACAGGATAGCAGGTTGGATCAGGAAAATGGACCCTTCCATCTGTTGCCTTCAAGAAACAGACCTTATTGCTAAAGATAGTAACCTACTGAGAGTAAAAGGGTGGAAAACAATTTACCAGGCATGTGGGAAAAATAAAAAAGCAGGTGTGGCTATTCTAATATCTGACAAAATAGACTTTAAACCAACAGCAATAAAAAAAGGCGAGGATGGCCACTTCTTACTCGTCAAGGGAAAAATACAACAAGAAGACATCACTATACTAAATATGTATGCAGCTAATGCAAAGGCCCCTCAGTTCATTAGGCATAAATTACTCAAAAATAAAGCAGATATAGATGTCAACAACATCATAGTAGGAGACTTTAACACTCCACTGTCATCACTAGACAGATCGTACAAACAACAGACAAGTAGGGAAATCAAGCTGCTAAATGGCACCATAGAGAAACTAGGGATAACAGACATCTATAGAACATTCCAACACAAGGACACAGAATACACATTCTTCTCAGCAGCACATGGAACTTTCTCCAAAATTGACCATATACTGGGCCATAAATCATGTCTTAGCAGATTCAGAAAGATCAATGTAATCCCCTGCATCATATCAGATCACAACGCATTAAAGCTAGAAATTAGCAATGGGAAAGGATCCAAAAAATTCATCAGGTATTGGCGACTGAACAACTCCATCCTAAACAATGAATGGGTCAAACAAGAAATCAGACAGGAAATCCAGAACTTCATAGAAATAAATGATAACGAGGACACAAACTTTCAAAACTTGTGGGACACAATGAAGGCAGTTCTAAGGGGGAAATTCATTGCACTAAATGCCTTCATAACAAAGACAGAGAGGTCTCAAATCAA
>PVHP010043671.1:0-14431 GCA_004024765.1 Zapus hudsonius
GAGAGAGAGAGAGAGAGAGAGAGAGAGAGAGAGAGAGAGAGAGAGAGAGAGAGAGAGAGAGAGAGAGAGAGAGAGAGAGAGAGAGAGAGAGGTAGGGAGGAAGGGAGGGAGGGAACCAGGGCCACCACCTTGTGTGTCTGGTTTATATGGGTCCTAGGGAATTGAACCGGGGGCCTTAGGCACTGGAGGCAAGTGGATTAACTGCTGAGCCATCTCTCCAGCCCAAGTTACTGAACTTTTGAAGCAGAAAGAGGTTTTTAACAGAGAGGGCTATTGGTAACCTGACGTTTTATCATAGTTAAAGTTTAGAAAATTCACCTAGGCTATAGTCAGTGAAAAAGTGGTCAGTATGGATATAGGTAGATTGGATAAGTGATTATTGAAGAAAGTTCCTGACAAGTGGGACCAAAAGGACCCTGGTGGGAGTCAAGAGGTGACCAGATTTTGAGGGCTGGGAGGGGATTGAACTTCCTCCAGGAACAGTGGGAGTGATCTAGGTATGTTTCACGAAGTCCCCAGAAGTAGCAGCTCCTGGACTAGATGAAGGTCTCTCTTTCCCCCACTCTGGAGCTTTGGCTGGCATGGCCAATAGCAGGAGCTCTTCACAACTCTCCTTTTTAATCAGCTTGGCCTTCTTCTTGTTGGTTCTGGGCACGGAAAGTTCTGATCCAAAGCCTCATGTCTGCGTAAGTTTTGATGTGTTGCCTGAAAAGCACAGACAGTACCCTCTGAGGACACTGGCCAGCTCCTGCCCCTTCCTGGTACCTATGTCAAGTGTGACCACAGCTACTTAGCTCTGGCTTAGATGGTGAGTTCTTTATAATCTCAAGTGTTGAACTATTTGGAAATAAGAGAAAACATTTCAGAACATTCTCTTTCTGTTCAAACCCAAAGATAAAGGACAAACTTCTCTTACACTTGCCCGACAGTTGACAGTGATATTTACACCTGGAAGAGGCACCTGATTTCCCTGAATAGATCCACTCCTACCTGGAAGGACACTGCCTTACCCTAAGTTGTATGAAGCAGGAAAACGTATGTGTATATAAGACAAGGGACCCACAGCCATAGCCATTAAATCAACACAGGATAAGCCAGTGAGACAGAAACCAACGATTTTTGACACAAAGACCCCTAAACTCCCAACATTAAAGCAGCCTTAATACTCATCCACCACGACTTAGGGAACTGAGCAGAAGAGGGGCAGAAAGATTGTGAGAGCCGTGGTGGGGGAGACTGTCCAGAGGCATGGCACCCCTCAGTAACAACATACTAGGGCCAGGAGAACCTGGCTGAATACTAGGCTATCCATGGTCCCCTGTCACAAGGACTGATCCAGACGACCATGGAGGAGGTTATCCAGAGGAGTGGGGAGGGGAGGGCAGCGAGGAATTGGGGATAACAACTCATTGTTTGCCCACTAAATATTGTAACTCATTATGGACAATAAAAAAAAAAAAAGACTTACTTCTGCTGGAGCTATTTGACCCAGGAGGAGAATTCTTAAGGAGTGCCTTCTCCTCCCCGACTTTGGAAAGTACCTTATTATTCTAGGAAAAGTAGGCCAAACATCCTATGCTTAGTTTATATTGGGAAGTGTGAAAAAGAGAACAAAAATTCCCATAATATGAAAGGAATTTAGGGATTCTCTGCTGGTATCTCAGAAGAAGAGGGGAGGAGAGAAAAGTCTAAGAAGAGGTAGGAAGAAGGCATCACAGTAACTTGGCTGCTTTTTAGAACATGGGTTTTTATGATCAGTGAGAGGTTTCTAGGCACAGAGGGAAGATGGGACCTAGGAAAAGAAATATCTAAATTCAATGTGCACATGTTTTCTGCTCTGTGACTTACATACTCAGATAACCCTTTAACTTTCAGTCAAGCCTGGTATGTACAACAACTTTGAGCTAGCAGTTTTTCTAGCAAACAGGAGAGAAGAGACAGTGTCCATGAACTGGACAGACTAGAGTGAAAAGGCTGTTTCAAAGAGAGATGAATGCCCAGTGTGCAGGCCATCTAGGCAGACACAGACCTGCCCAGAGTGCAGTGATACAAGACATGAGTGCATCCCTCAGCCATGCCTCAGAAATCCTACAGAGGACACAGAGATTTCCACAGCAGCAGAAATGGCTGCTGGGTTACTGTGTGGGGATAGAAAAGACTACCCCACTGAACTGGAGAATGTGGGGTTACCTTAGTCATCATGGGATCAGACATACTTCTAGGGCTGGAATCAGCAAGATGGTGTACCTCGGACCCCACACTGCTTAGCTCTGATGTGTGGGCTGCGGTTTATAAGAGGCCTGGATATAGACATGGACCCTGGGGTTCAATACATTCAGTCATCAAATTAATTCTCCAACCCTATTACTAAAAACTCACAAATTTGAACGTTATTGCAATCCCTTCACAGTCTAGTTATTATCACTTGTGTTTTACAGATAAAGAATTAGAAGTTCTGAGGGCTGGTGAGATGGCTTAGGGCTCGCTTGCAAAGCCTTCCCATCTGTGTTCGATTCCCCAGGACCCACATTAAATCCAGACACACAAAGTGGTGCATGTATCGGGAGTTCATTTGCAGTGGCAAGAGACCCTGGCATGTCCAGTCTTTCTCTCTCTTTCATAGATAAGAAAATGACTTTAACTTATTTTGAAAAAGACAGTTCAGAGATTGTGATTTACCCCAGATTATACTACTTGCATGTTATAGAACAAAGACTTGAATCTAAGGACTTTGCCCCCAAGTCTGGGGCTCTTTTGATTATACCATTTTTCCTGACTATATTATAATCCTGAAGCATTGGAGAAAAGCCTCTATCCTCCTGTAATGCTTCTTAAGTCCCATTCTTCTTTAGAGACAGGCCCGGGTAGAACTGCATGCTGTGTGTCTGTCTGTCTGTCTGATATGCTGTAGTCTATATGAATTTCTTTACAATAGCAGGGTAACAAATGATGGGATACAAAACAAAGAACCAGTTGAAATTCTTTAACTGGAAATCTGTTTTCATGTCCTGTTAATTTTTCCTCAGTAGTTAAATAATACATCATTGTAGAGCCTTGCAAGAGTGATCTCCTTAAATAGTACTTAGGATTTACAAGAGGTTAGGGGAATGGCTTTTCAGTCTGGTAATTGTTTTTATGTGGATTTTCACTTCCTGTTGCTTCAGGAACTCAGTTAAAGTGCTATTTGTTCCCTTGAGAAATTATTTCAGATCCCTACATTGATAAGATAGCACATATATGCAGGCTTTCACCTATTTACCATAATAATTCCATGGAAATAAGAACAAGGCTGTAGAAAATTCATTAAAGACTGGTTTTCTTCCTAGCTTCACAGGGGCCAGTAAATGATCTGAAAGATCACTTCCTCTAGCCCCTGCCTGCAGTGTGTGCACGGTTTAAATAATTCAAAAAAGAACATTTCCACTACTCTTAGCATGCTGCAATTTCCTGTGGTAAGGTAAATCCCTGTCAGACCATGCCTCTCTGTCTCAGTTCAATGGTTCTTTCCTATCCCTTCTTTATGGGCTCAGTCTAGAACTCTGCCTGCTGTTTGCAGTGGAAATGAGGCTCAGGTGGCTAACGCCTCTTAGTCCCCACAAAGATGATGGGTGACAAGGAGATTCAATCTCACCAATACCCATGAAGATGCTGGGTAGGAGGGGCCGCCCTCCTGGAAACAGGGGATCCCTGGGCAAGTTGGCTTATTAGACTAGCTGAATTGGGGAACCCTGGGTTCAGTTGAGAGACTCTGCTCCTCTGGCTTAGTAACTAAGGTGGATATTCATCAAGGAAGATATCCAGTGTTAACCTCTGTTCTCCACATACACACATACTCACACATGGACAGTGCATGCATGGGACATGCATGCACACCTATAGGCACACTACACATATATGAAAAATAGAAATTGTTTAAAAAATCTTTTGTTCTCTGGTTCCAGTTCTTCGTTCATGTAGCCACTTTAACAGACTTCTTGTAGAATCTTTTCTCTTATCTGTTCTTCCTTAAACTGTGGCATTCACTATTGTGTGACCAAGAGTTTGTCTGACCAGTGAAGGTGAGGACACATGCGTGTTTTCTGCATGTGCTCTAACTCTGGGATGAATTAGAAAGGTAGAGCTTTCATCTTGTAAAACTTCATTTGGAAGTGACTATGTTGAGTATTTTAGGTACCGTTTTTCACTGCTAACAAGTGCCCAGTATATGCCAGGTACCGTTCTAGGGGATTAGAATACACCTGTGAACAAAACAGGAATCTTTGCTTTCTTAGAGCGTAGGTACCACATGTCACATGCATCATGTAACATGCATGCATGGTCTTTGCTAGCTTATATTGGTAGTCTATAAGATATCTATAGTGTTCAGACAACCCAGAAAAGCCCTCATCTTCACATGTTTATACAAAGGAGAACCCATCCATTGAGACGATGCAGACATTAGCTCAGAAGAAAACAAAACTCAGAATATATGATCAAACAAAACACTGCAGGCTAGTGACTTGCATGCTTGGTGATACTTGGAGTGTTCAGTGGGTGTATGTAATGTTTTACCTTCTTTGTCTGACATGGTTTCCATAGAAAAAGTCTTTTGTACCTCAAGCAAATGACTTCCAATTAGACGCTTGTGACATACAAAATGAGATCCATCTATATGGTGTGTGAGTATGAGTGTGTGTGCATATTCAGACACTCATGTGCATAAATATAGCAAAAATGATTTAGAAGATACTTATTAAGCACATTTTTATAGTTGACCTATTCTTTGATGATAGTGAGAGAGAAATGAGGAGTTCATAGTAGGTGGGGTAAGAGAGTTTCTTTCAAATTTGACTTTGACCCTACTTGAGTAATTGAGATTCAATTTCCTTGTCTGATTATTTGAGTAACAGCTGCTAAGTTCTAATATGAGTATATATTACTTAAAATCAGTACTATATATGATCAGTAATATATATGTGAGTATATATAATATATGTAAGTATGAGCATAATGAGATATCCCATGAATGCCAGGCTCTTAATGAGTACACACACACACACACACACACACACACACACACACACACACACACTTAAATTTGAGACTAAGTCTTACCCCCAGCTAGTCTGTTACTCCTTAGGTAGATGGAGATGGCCTTTAACTTTTTATCCTCCTGTCTTCAGCTCCTGAGTGCTGAAATTTCAGGGCTATGCCACTCTGCTTGGTTTTGTACAGTTCTGGGGAATGAACCTAAGGCTTCATGCTTTCTGGGCAATTGGACTCTAACAACTAAGCTACAGTCCCAGTCCTTTGTGTAAAATCTTAGAAGTTCTATTAAGCTCCTCAAGGAGGATCCTAAAGGAAGAATAGAACATATGTGTGCAGAAAGAGATGGAGGGGAATGGCTGATGACTGATCCACACTTTGAGACGGAGCAGAAGTGAGGCAACTTGCTGGAGGAGCAGGTGGGCATTTACCCAGGAAGACATGGGCAAATTAGTCTAAATAGAAGTCAGAGTGCTCGTGGAGGGAGGGAGACTCCTCTCATGGAGCACATACTGGAACACTTTGTGTGTGTGCATTCTTCATATTGAGGATGTTATAAACCTAATGCTGCCTGTGATTTCTTAGTTTGTACTGTGTGATTTTAGAAAATATGGTCTGATCTCAAACCACAAGCCTTCCAGTCCACTAGACTCTAAAAGGAAGTGATTTTCTATCTTACTTTCTACTTTCTGGTTCATTTGTAAATTTAACACTCATATGTTACCTGGCTTATGGTGGAGACTCCTTGTCTTTGCTTTCCACACTGATGGGTTATTTCATATGCACACACATACAGCTGGTTTAAAAAATGAAATTTATTCTACACTCTTCATTGGTTGAATAGAGATTCAACAGTAATCTGGCTTCTTAAATGTCATAAAAGTTTGTAAATCATGCAATACACTTACTTAGTAACCTACTGGGCTAATTTGAACCCCACCTAATTTGCTTGAGATGTATGGAATATTCATGATTTTCCCAGCATGGGTCTCCAGTTCTCCTACCCTCAACAGACACATGTACCTACATATGCACTCTACTGCCTTCAGCCTCCCCAGGCTGGTAAGGGCTCCTGGGAGCCATCTGACTAGCTGGTGTTATATCTCTGCACAAGTTTTCTCTCTGCCTGAGTGACATCTCACTCCTTCCTTGGTTTCAGCAGGAAATAACTCCTCCCTAAGTCCCATGCATTATCTCTCTGTGAAGCAGTCCCCGATGCCTACCAGGAAAATCATTCCTTAAGCCCACCCCTGAATTCCCAATTCTTCCCTCATCATCTAGCCCTCTAATTAATTTTGTTTCTGACCATCATCCCCTTTAGACTGTGAGATCCCTCAAGGAAATAATTACACTTTAATAAATTCTTATAAAGCCTAGATTTACATAGGAAGAAGATATTTAGAAAATATTAATTGTTGAATAAAGAAAGGGCAAAAATATGAAATGGTAAAGGACTTGATATTTTTATTCCTAGAATGGTTGAATTCAGTTAAGCACACTAGCAGTCAACCAGCTAAAGGGAATAAATGAGGAAGAAGGCTGAGAAGAGAAACTGGCCTCTTCTGATCTTTCCATTTCAGGCTATTTTTTCTAAAGAAATTACCCGATTTCTTAAAAAGTGAGTGTCAGTCATATGTATGGGGGGGGGCAGGGAAGCTTCAGAAAATGCTGCCTGGGTCTCAGTTGGAGAGACTTTGATTTAATTGGCGATCAGTGTTGTCTAATGATTAGCACCCCAGGAAATTCTAATGTATAGCCAAGACTTTTGTCACTATGTCCTGCAATAAGGCCGGTGTGGGCCATAACATGTGTGTGTGTGTGTGTGTGTGTGTGTGTGTGTGTGTGTGTGTGTGTGTGTGTGTGTCCTTGGATATTCTAGGTCCAAGAAGTGATTTAGTGATTTGCAGGATGGAAAGATGTTTTACAATTTAATTCTTAAAATTTGCAGCATGAATCTAAAGACCAATATTTCTTATGCATATTTCCAAGTAACATACCCAAAGAGGTCATTTTAAGGTCTCAATTCTCCCAAAAGTGAGTTTTCAAAGTCCTTTAGTTATCTCTTGAAAGTTGATTCATTTTTAAGCTTCTAATTTTGGACTAAGTAAACACACAAGTAGATTATCTAGATAATTGAAACCAAACCTATTTTAGGCCCTAATTATCTCCACTACTTCAGGTGAAAGGGAGTCTTTATTTTGAATTATTTAGCTAATTGAGGACAAAGAACAGTTTTTGTCTGTTTCCTCTGGATAATTTACAAGTATTATTGCAAAGTTAATGTCTCCATTTTTAGAGGCAAATAGGACACCTGGTGTTGGGGTGGGAGGTTCAGTGTGTAGCGTGCTAGCTGGCACACTACCTGATTTGGAGGCTGTCTGAAATATAAGAAGGGAATTTAAAGAATTAATTATAAAAAGTTTCTTCTAAACAAAAACATCAGCTACATGACCCTAGATTCCAGACCTAGATCCAGTTGAATACGTTGGACATCTTCCAAGATCATAGATTGTCCAGGACCAGCAATGGGCTTGGAGTCTCTTCCCTTCCACTGGAGCCTGAAATCTCTTGGCATCCAGACGAGGCTCAAATTGAATCACAGGCTGGAGCCTCTGCAATGCCCTCACAGGATAGCATTATTTTTATTTCTATTGTTGTGTCAATGTGGAATGTATGAGAACTTTTTTTTTTTTCGTTACTTAAGCTTTTCACATAGTAGGAAAAAGCCTTTTAGATCACCAGTCTCATTTCAAAGGGCACAAGAGTAAAAACACCGTTTCCTCTCTTCACTTCATAAGCCAACAAAGCAGCAAAAATCCTTGAGAACCTGTGTCATCCTTAGGATGCAGTAGAGGAGACCCATCTTGGACCCTGTACATATTGAAAATACTAAGATGTTTTATTATTAAAATTTTGAGATTACTAAGAGTGTGATTCCTTCTGTTGTGGGACACAGAGAAGACAGATATTTGTGGGAACAGTTGCCTTTGTAATACAAAGTTCTAAATGTGTTCAATACTAATGATACTTTAACAAAACCTATCTGAAATGTTTAGACATTATTTTTATTTGAATAATAAACATTATATGCCTCCTCTAAATTCACTATACAAAAATGCAATAAGACTTCTTGCATGGAGTCATCCTCAAAATAAGCTGTTTTAATCTTCATCTAATAAAAAAAAGACTCACCAAGAAGTCTGCACACCCACAGCACCAAAAATGAACTGAGTCCTTTCTGTGTACCAGCCTCAGCTGAGGATTTTTATTTTGTATGTGTGCATGCGGTGTGTATGCATGTGTATATGAATCTTAGTGTGTGTAGATATACATGCATGCATGTACATGTGTGTGCGATCATTGTTGTTCTTCTGTTATATTGTTTCTGCCTTTAGTTGAAACAGGGTCTCCCATTGGCCTGGAACTTACTAACTAAGCTATTAGGCTGGCCAATGAGCTCCAGGGATCCTCCTGTCTCTGTGTCCCCTGCACTGTGACTCCATGGCTGGCATGTGACTCTGGCCATAGAACTCAGGTCCTCTTCTGAGACAAGTACTTTGCCAACTGAGCCATCTCCCCAGGCCACAATCAGCTTACTGCCACCATGGATTATGTTAATAGGATGTTGAACTGCTCAGTATCTCCATGCATTTCTCTGGGAGACTTTGTCTCGTTCTTGAGAAATAGACACAGCATTGGTTTCTGTTATCTTCAACCTCATTTCTGGAAGCCTTCTGAAGTACCCACCTCCCTCTCCTGGAGAACTAATCGTGATGAAGAGAGGAGTGCTCATGGAGGAGAGATCTTAAACAAAGGGGTGTGGGGGCTCAGAAGTAGGGAACATGCAGTCCTCTCCTTCCACCCCACCCCTGCGATGTCTGCTTTGAGAACCATTCCAGCTCATCTAATTATTATTACCCTTTGATGCTCACAGGCTGCATCACATGAAAACCTCCTGTCGATATTTCCTACTCTATTTCCAAGGAAATGGGTCTTTGAAAATAATGATTAGGGCTAAGCTCTTGGCAGCTTGCACAAGGGTGTGAGTGACGAGTAAAAAATGCTCCTGACAAGAGTTAATTTAGCAAATCAACTATGCGGTAGACTTTGTAAAATACTTCATATACATTAACTCTTTCATCACCATAACAATCTTGTGAGGCAGGTGCTATAATGATCCACAGTGTCCAGAGGAAGGCCGTGAGATGATAACTAATAGCCCCAAGTCAACAGTAAGAGAAAAACACAAAATTTCTACCAAGGCCTCTGCTTCCACCACTTGGCATTGCCATTTTCAAACCAATCAGTGTTTTCCTAGAAGGGACCACAGTATTCCAAGACTGGAAGTAATCATATTTCTTAGAAGTCTAACTGAAGTTATAGGGATTTACATAAAGCCCAGTAGCCCAGGGTATTTTCAGAGCTTTGAAATGATGTAGCTGACCCCATCAGAACATTGATGCTTATGAATTACATTGAAAATTTAGAATGGATGTGAAACAAGTTTTTTTATTAACCTCACTAGATGTAAATAGACTAATCGGAATTCAGAGTCATGATTTAACCTCTGGTTTCCTGTCGTTCACGGAAACGTCAATGATAAACAGGGTCAGAGAACAAATGGGGTTGAATAGCAATGCTTTATGCCTTATATTATTTTATTTTAAAAATGATACTTTCTCCAGAAAGAAAAATCCTGGTAACTTAAGAAAATACATTTTTGAGCATAAAAGTCCAGTTTGATATATTTTGTTCAGATACAAGAACAGTGTTCCTATTCAACCATCAAATCATAAAGCAGAGAGTTCAACTGAAAATGTGGTCTCGTGGTAAGTAATTAGATTATAAAGGATAGAAGATATGATCTGACAGCAGGCCTGCTAAGCTTTTTCCTTTGCATTAGAGATTTTGGCAATACAGATTTGGAAACTGTCGTAGTCAACCTTTCTCTGTTGCTGCACAGAAAGAACCCAACCAAAGCTGTTTGGGAGGAGTGGATTTGTTAGGCTTATGGACTCAAGGGGAGACTTCACCATCACAGGGAAAACGATGGCAGGAGCAGAGGGCTGGACATCACCTCCGCCACAGCACTGCAAATAGCGGCAGGAAGGTGTGCCAAGCACTGGCAAGGGGAAGCTGGCTTATAACCCCATAAGTCCACCCCCAACAACACAGCTCCAATGAGGACCTAATAATCAAACTGCCATCAGCTGGGGGTTGATCAGAACACTTTTGTTTATGGGGGACACCTGGATCAAACCATGACAGAAACAAATAAGATTCTTGGGGAAAAATAATCAGGAATGGGCTGGAGAGATGGCTCAGCAGTTAAGGAACTTGACTGCAAAGCCTAACAACCCCATACCCACAACTTAGCCAGATGTACAAAGTGGTGAATACATCTGGAGTTCCTTTGCAGTGGCTAGAGGCACTGGTGCATCCATTCTTTCTCTCTCTCTACTTGCAAATAAATCAATAAGATGTTTTTAATGTCAGGAATTATTCTAAATTCTAGTTAACAAGTCATGGATTTCATCCCCTCTACCCACCAAAAAAAAAAACTACTTTAACATCAGTGCCATAGATAAGCTGGCAATATCAATGCTGTATCATTTTAATTTTGAAATAGGTTATTTATTTATTTTGTCTTTGACTTAAAAAGTTTCTTGTTCGAATCCTAATACCCAGGCAATTAATGTTCATGTCAGTAATCAAGTTGAAAATCTGAGCTGCTTTGATATTTTGCTCATGGTACACCTTGTTGGAAAATTAGATTCTTTGAGATTTGCAATTGATGGTAAAAAAAATCACAATTTTCATGTCTTTTTAGCTATCTTGCTTTCTTCTGTTTTGATCGCTTCTTTTGTTCTAGTAAACAGTTGCTTGGGAAATATCTAAGTCAGGTAACCACTTGAACAGGTGAAAATGTATGAACCGAGATGTCTCCATTTTTCAACAAGTTGAAGGATTCAACTTTGAAAGATAAAACATTTTTGCACTTGACCTTGAAAAGTAAAGAAAACCCCTTTTTATGTTGTCACTTTGCAATCATTCCCAAGGTCCCTTCCACACATCCTGCTGTCTACCACCTCTGCTGTTATTTACTAGCTATTTAAAAACTGATCCATCGTTTATGTCTATATTTTCATTGTCAATGTTCATACATGTATGTAACGTATTTTGATCAAAATCCCCTCCTGATATCTTCTTTCGTCCTCGCTCTCCTATACCCCTCTCACTGAGCTCTCTCTACTTTCCAACTCGTTTCTCTTCTCTTTGAATGTCTTGTTCCCTTTCTCCATCATCCACAGTGGAATATTGAAGGGCTTTATATTATGCAAAATACTTAAGCTTATCTTAAGCGTCAATATCCAGGAAATCACAAGCTTCATGGACTTGCCTTATAATTTCCATCATTTAGTAAAATAAGTCCCTAACAGTTATAATGTTCTACCCTGAAGACTACCTAATAGCAACTATATATTGAGAAAAAAAAAACACTGTCCTGTTTAGATAGATAAACACTGATATTTACAATATTACAAATATTGTAAAATTGTTTCTTTTTCCTTAGAGTTTGGGAATGGTGGGCTGATGGGCTGACTTGTAAAATTATTATTCAAATAGTTTTTCTCAACTATTTTTCCCTCGCATCGAAATAAACGATACCTTTCCATTGAATATAAACCTCTGAGCCACCAGACTCGTTGCTTATTCTAGGCAGGTCTCCTCTACTCCACCACTTCCTTGCTGAAGGAAGTAGAACAGATTGCAGCTGAAGTAACCTTGATTTTCTGTATTTTTAAGAGTAAATCATTGACAAGCCCAGTCCTTTAATTATGAGTAGTAAAAAACAATTTCCTTGCAACACGCCCCTCCGAGGATTGCAACACCACGCTTGAAAGCTCTGCTCTGGAAGATTCAAAGCAGTGCCAGAAGTTTTGTTTCTGTTTAAAATCTGTGTTCAAGTAATAATGTGGTTGGGATTACTTTCTGAAGCGGTCCCAGATCATTTGGATTCTGTTCTTCCTATCAATGCCTTTTATTTTTAGTTCCAAAAGTTATTTGAATCCTAAGTTTTATCTTTTTTAAAAAAGAACTATATTGAGAAGTGTATGTGACCTGGTTATTTATTATGGGAATTATTCTTGGTGTAATGATAATTACTATATGATGAACCTATCATCACAATTTGCTGGGGACTTTTATAATTTTACCACAAAAGTCCTTAATCCTAGGAAATCCCTCACTGCTGAGCATATGGTACAATGGGTCATCCTGGACATAGGCTTACATAAATTGAGAATGAGTCTAGATGTAGTTTTAGCTGAGTATATAACGTGGTAATCTCCAAGTGTGCTGAAATCTTGGACTTCAACCCGATGATCTCGGCTAAAAGTGGGCAGAGAGAGCTCTTGCCCAACTTGCTCATTCTCTAAATAAATGTTCATTGCTGTCACTGAGCTATCAAAGCCACACTTCTTAATCATGGCACTGCACTGCGTGGCTTCCCATTCACTGTAGGAGTAAGTCCAAGCCATTTACTTTAGCTCATGTGATTTCATTTAGCCTATTGATTCTCAAATTTCATCCAGTAAGAATACCTCTCACACCTAGAGAATGAGTTCCAAATGTAGATTTTTTAAACTTCTGGTTCAAGGGAATGAATTTGGAGAATTATTGAATGCATATATATATATATATATATATATATACACTCACATATATACATGCACACACACACACATATATATACATGGATGCTACTATGAGTTACTGAGTTTCAAGGTGGTCTGTTGAGCATGTTCTGAGGAAAATAAGCCTACTTGTTATTTTTTTTTATCATGGTTAATCTCTTGTGTTCTCTCCTGGCACCTTGTTCTTTGGGGTTACTATAATTTATTTAGGCTTTTCAGTGTTCTGAGCCTTTACACACATGTGTCACTTCTCAAATCCCTTTTTATATCTTTGAGCACTAAAAATATTTCTATCTAGACATATCTGCCCTGAAGCCTTTAATGAAGCTCTTATTAGGGATCATCCCCTCCCCCACTCATTACCCTCTACTAGGGATTTCTTCTCTAGCCAAGGTATTATAATTGCCTATTCCTTGTATGCATCTGCCTTTAAGCTAAGTTCAATGCCCACAGACACCTCTCATTTGTCTTATTTATGATCACCACTAGTTGCTTGCTGAGCAAATGCTAAGAGATCAGGATTATTTATTGAGGATTTAACTTGTTTTATTACTAGCTAGGTTGGTATAACACAAGGTCCTAGGAAATCTACAAGATAGACTTAGATATGTTTAATGCTGGGATGTGCCTAACTCAGCTACTTATTGATATGCTCTGGCAGTGAGCAGTTCAGTGGCGGGGAAGAGTGTAGGGCTACCTTTTTGTAGGGCAAGGGGATGAGAAGGTAAAGCACTAGAGAATGTCACCATAGTCCTCTCCAACTGGAGCATGAGTAGAAAAAGGGGTAGTGGAATTTCACCCAAGCCACAGGCTCAAGGGACAATGTGATATACCTAGGGGTTTGGATATGTGGACTCCACTCGTATCCCAACCATGGAAATCATATATATATATATATATATATATATATATATATATATATATATATATAACACTGTATATGTGTCATATATATGCACCGAATCACATATACCACATTCACAAGCATACACGTACCACATACATTTCACACACAATAAACATACTGCACACATTTACACATATAGCACATCCCATACTGAATTCTACATGCATGTACATACTACAGACCCTGGTACCCTGTACACACACTATACATACCACAGCCAAACAACCAAAAAAAACCCCACATATTACTCATATACCATCCAAACAAGTGTTTTCCCCTCCCTCCAATGTAGGACACAACCTGCCCCTAAATACTCTAGGTAGCCACTATGAAGGGTTGGTCTAGAACCATAATGTGAACACTCTGGTCTCTCTGGAAATCACTTGAAAAATCCAGACAATAGATAGTGGTGAAGTGGAAAACAAGCTCTGGAGCAAAGATCTTGCATTAATATTTATGGTGATTTCAACTGCATTTGTCAGGCTCAACTGAGAAGGAGAGTGGACAATACAAACCAGTGTTTACGTAAAGCCAATCATGGAACTGCGGCCTCAGGAGGCCAATGGAAGAAGCTTTCTCATTAACATGGACTGGGAGAAACGACTGGTGAATTTTTACATTTTATGATTTTATGAGCTTTTATATAAGTCATTTACCATAAAAGATGCCACCAGTTTTGACAGCTAGTGGAGTTGGGAAGTTCATTTTTAGTTCATCGGAAATTTGTACTGAGTCAATGTATCACAGCAGGCCTCAAGTTCAAGTTCAATTTTGAACCCCTAGCTTTAACCTTGCTGGTGAG
>PVHP010043672.1:0-14436 GCA_004024765.1 Zapus hudsonius
GCACCAGGGCCACCACCTTGTGGGTCTGGCTTATGTGGATCCTGGGGAATTGAACCCAGGGCCGTAGGCACTGGAGGCAAGCGCCTCAACCGCTGAGCCATCTCTCCAGCCCAATTTATTGCATTTTTAAATGTTTCCTTACCGGGCCTCATGGTGCAGGCCTGGAATCAGGAAGTTGAGGCAGAGGATCTCAAGTTTGAGACCAAACTGGGCTACATGGTGAGACCCTGCCTCGGAATACACACACACACACACACACACACACACACACACACACACACACACAAAACCAAAAACTAAACAAAACATATTATTTCCAGTTTCCAGCATGTGGGTAGAAAATACTCAGTTTTTTCTTTCATGGTGAGTTAGCATGTCGTTGGGCAACTTGGCAATGACAGATCCACAGATAAGAATACCTCAGCCCTGAAGCCTCATCGGCACAGGAAAACCACTGCAGAGCAGGACGCAGGCTTTTGGAGCTGATGTTACAGTAGCTGCTCGTATTGAGCACTTGCACTAAACCGTGTGATTCTTTTAATTTGACTTGGATATCAGTCCTGTCATTTTCATTTTATAGTCGGAAAGACTGAGACTTAGGAAGGAGGGTTGGCACTCAGGCATGTTTGCAAGAAAAGCTTCTGTTCTGCGATTCGTGTGTGTGTGTGTGTGTGTGTGTGTGTGTGTGTGTGTGTGTGTGTGTACCTGTGTGTGTACCTGTGTGTGGAGGCCAGAGGAAACACTCAAGTGTTGTTCCTCAGGTGTCATCAGTGTTTTTGTGACAGGGTTTTTCACTGGCCTGGAGGTCTCTAATTAGTCTCCCCACTGCTGAGATTATAAGTGTACCCACCACACCTGGCATCTTTATGTGGGTTCTCGGGATCAAATTCAGGTAGGTTCTCATGCTGGTGATGCCAGCACTTGACCCACTGACCAACTCCTCAGCCTCAAAGCTCCTGTTCGATGATATCAAGGATGAATGATCTTTGAACTGCTTCATTCGGATGCTGGAATGAACTGGGTTATAGAGAGCGACCCAAAGTGTCTCTTCAGAGCTTGGTAAAGACAGGGAACATGTCTACCTCACTGGCTAAAGGAGGGTTAATTCTAGCACTCTTCTCTCTTACCTCCCTGTCCCAAAATGACTATTGCAGTGGTCAGGCTGCCTAAAGCCTTACCGTGGGGCTGTGCCCAATGCATCTCAGGACTGAAAAAATAACTCAGCTGGCAAAATGTTTGCTGTGCCAGCATGGAGACCCAAATTCAATCCCGAGAGCCCACAAAGAAATGCCAGGCATGGCAGCACATGATTATTATCCCAGGCTGGGGTGGTGGAGAGAGGCAGAACCGTGGGGCAGTAACTACTGGCCAACCACTCTAGCCTACTTGGTGAACCAATGCTATCTCAAAATAGGTGGAGATCCTGAAGAAACACACACATACAGTGAGAGAGTGAGAGAGAGAAAGAGAGAGAGAGGAGGGAGGGATAGAGAGAGAGGGAGGGAGAGAGAGGGAGAGACAGAAAGGAGAGAGAGAGAGAGAGAGAGAGAGAGAGAGAGAGAGAGAGAGAATGTTAAAAAAGAACATCTGTCTGGTAGGTCTGTATGCTCCAAACCATTCCTGGGTTTCCACACCAAGGGGAGTGCTCACCCCAGGATCATATGGAAAGGAGACATTCGCCCTGACATATGAGGGGAACTGAGCCCCTCCTCTAGGCCCGAGCATGTGGGTCTAGCTGGTGCTATAGAACACAGGGCGTCATTTTCTCCATACCCCAAAGCCACTAGCCCATCCCGTTAGCCCACCACCACACATGTCATGAATCTTTGGGGCTCACACTCTCAAACCCCTTCGAGCTCTGGTCTGTGAAGTCTCCAGGCTCACAGGCACAGTTGGCCCATGTCCCCTTGGAGGGCCATGTGGGCTAGTGGCTGCTCAGCTGCTGGCTGGATGTCCTCCCAGCCTTCACAGTGACTTGGTCTTTCCTCTCCAGAGCAGGAAGAGAGGAGCCGGGAGGCGGTGGAGCAGTGGCGACAGTGGCATTATGACGGGCTGTACCCTTCCTATCTCTACAACCGCCACCACATCTGACCTCATCCTGCACAACGGGAAGGTGGAGCAGGAAACCCTCCTACCCACCTGTGTGCTGGCACATCTTTCCCACAGAGACAGGCCCTGAGGGTCTCAGGGTCTGCTGTGGCCAACAGCCCTGGTCAACACACTTTAGCACTTTAGTTCTAATGCATTACAATGCCTGGCTTTTTTTTTTTTTTTCGAGGTAGGATCTCGCTCTAGCCCAGGCTAACCTGGAATTCACTCTGTAGTCTCAGGCTGGCCTCGAACTCACTGGGATCCTCCTGCCTCCTGAGTACTGGGATTAAAGGTGTGCGCCACCACGCCTGACTTGGTGTGATATTTTTGAGGTGAGCATCTGCCTGTGTTCTCCTCCTTGCAGCAGACCTAAAGTGCAACATGTCCCCTTGTTTAGTTGTTACCCCTTCTTGGCTAATATGATAAATCAAAGAGTCACACTAAATAGGAAAGATTTTATGTTTGCTTATAGTTTAAATAAAAAAAATGCTGAATTAACCACCTTCGAGTATCATTTACAAACTTCCAAGAGAGTCGTGTGTCCAACTGTCTTCCCGAGTGACTGTGTTAATCTTGCTGATTGAGTGCCTCAAGAATTAGTGAAAACCCTAATCCAAGCCGGGTGTGGTGGCGCACACCTCTACTCCCAGCACCTCTCAGTTCAAGGCCCGCCATGGCTGCATAGCAAGTTTGAGATCAGCCTGGGAAACATGACACCTTATCTCAAAAAATGTAAATGTGATGATACATTATTACTCCAACTGTATTATTTTAGGGATGACAAAAATGCCTGTACCCAGCAGACACAATTTTGAAATTAGTGTGTATGAATTGTACGTGTGACCGTTTCATATGTCTATAATATATTCGGATCATATTTACCCATTACCTTCGCTTGTCTGCTTTCCAGTCTCCCTTACTCTCCTCAATGTGATTTTTTTCGGGGGGAAGGAGGTAGGTTAATTACAGTTGCTAACAAGAACATGGGCAACTACCAATTGTACCACTGAAGCAAATGTCTCTCCCTCCCCAGCAACCATTAAAGACCAGGGCCTCATGAGCCCCTCTCCCATGGAATATTGATGGGCCTGTTCTTGAACAGCTCTTAATCAGGTAATCACAGAGGCTATAGGTTCGTGAATTGAGTACAATGGCTATGCCACGCTTAATGCCTTGAATATTTCTGGTCTGAGATGGATTGATACAGAATCCATTACAAGGGCCAATGGTACTGGTATTATCTACCCAATTGGACAACATAAAAAAAAAGGCAAAGCACTATTTTATCACTCAGGGTGTGAAGCAAGAGGGGTCCTGGGCTGGTTCACATCAGAAATGGAACACACCTTTATGCCTTCTTGTGAGCATCCCATCCTCCCTATATGCTGGTGAACCCCACAGTCACCTGCTTCTTGTGTCTGCAGGAAGGAATGTTGAAGACATATAGATGTCAAAAACCAAACCAGGCTGGGGAAAAGGGTCAGTTTCAAAAAACAAATCTCAACAAAAGAAACCACTTCAATGGCTACACTTGACTTGCTGGCTGATAGGGAATTCTGGCAGAAAGGAATGGAATAAGAATTCTTTTACCTCGGTTCACCCCCATCCGTAACAAAGGGTACATTATACTTCAGTTCTCAAATTCAGCCTAGAATTCCTCCATTAAAAGCCAAGCATTGTCATTCCTTGCTGAGGGGAGATGCCAAAGGTAACATGACCAGGAATCTGAGCAGTCACACTTCACTGGAAATTGGTATCGGCAGTTTGTAGTTTTGAAGACTGGACTTGTCGAGTGTGGCCTCTTAGACTTTCTTACCGCTCTTTCATTACTATCCCTTCATTTGAAAGTGGTTCCTGGAGAATGGTTGAAGACAAATTTGGCAATGAATGAATGTTTTACTAATTTTTATTAGTCGGTTTCACAGGTTTTGTTACAGTTTTGGGGAGGTGAGGGTGTGGCTTAGTGGTAAGGCTTGTTTAATATGTTCAGGGTCTTTGAGGGATATCAACATGTTCAGGGTCTTAACCACACACACAAAAAAGACAAAATTAACTTTAAAAAAACCGGGCTGAAGAGATGGCGTAGCAGTTAAGGCATTTGCCTACAATGCAGAAAGACCAGAGTTCAATTCCCCAGTGCCCATATAGAGCCGGGTGCACAAGGTGGTGCATGCGTCTGGAGTTCGTTTGCAGTGACTGGAGGCTCTGGAGCACCCATTCTCTCTCTGTGCCTGTCTTTCTCTCTTAAATATTTTTTTAAAAACCTGCACAAAAAGACAGAATTTGCAAGTTCTTATCATGTATTATTTGCTTAGATTTTTGGGGGGTGGGTAGGGTGAGGAGTTGATTTTCACAAGTTCCAGAATGATTTTTGCATTTTCTGTAAACCTTTTGTAAGGTCGGAATTCAGGCTACACCCTGATCCTCTTCCCCAACCAGCCTCAAGAGAAGTATCAACAAGAGTCAAAGATAAAGACTTCCCCCCTAAACAAGAGCCACACCTGGCCTGAGGGACTATCCTTCCTGATCCCTCCTGATCCTGAGAGCATGTGACCACCTGAGCCCTCCACCCAACCTCATGTGACCACCTGGACCCCAACCTGAACATTTTCCCCTTAAAAGCCCTGATCTAAACCTGCGCTTTTTCACCACCTTTGGTGAAAATAGCCCGGCAGCTCGCTTTTCCTCTCTTTGCTTGCAATAAAAAAATATTTTTTAAAAGTCAGATGGGTTTTTAATCTAGGACCTCTATTCCACTGCGTTAATCTGAATGTGCTTTTGTGCCAAAACTGTCATTGGTTCTATAATACAGCTTAAAGTCGGTATGGCGATGCCTCCAGCAATCTTCTTGCTCAGGATTGCTTTGGCAATCTGGGGTCTGGGTTTCCATATGAATTTTATGATTATTTTTCTATTTTAGTAGGAAGTGTCATTGAAATTTTGATGGGGATCACATTAAATCCGTAGAATGCTTGGCACTATCGCCATTTTCACAGCATTAATTCTTCCAATCCATGAGTATGGGAGGTTTTTCCATCTTCTAATGCCTTCTTCAACTTCTTCCATGTTTTAAAGATTTCATCGTAGAGGTCTTTCATTTCCTTGGTCAGTTTTATTTCAAGATTGTCTTTGAAACATTTGTGAGACTGTTTCCTTGATTTGTTATTGGTATAGAAAGGCTACTGATTTTGTATGTTAATTTTGTATTCCACCACTCAGCTCAAAGTGTTTATTACATCTGAGAGTTTTCTGGTGGTCTTCAGGGTCTCTTATTTATAGTGATATCA
Source organism: Zapus hudsonius (assembly GCA_004024765.1). Lineage (NCBI taxonomy): Eukaryota > Metazoa > Chordata > Mammalia > Rodentia > Dipodidae > Zapus > Zapus hudsonius. The sequence goes on from PVHP010043672.1 coordinate 5,379, forward strand.
CTTGTAATTAAGGATGTTTTGACTCTTTTTCCTAAGCTCTCCTTTCTCTTGTCTTATTGCTTTAGCTACAAATTCAAGCACTATATTTAGTAAGAGTGGGGTAGTGGACATCCTTTGTCTGGTTCCTGATTTTAGTTTTTGCCCATCTAGTATAAGTCTGGTTACAGGTTTGCAGTATATAGCCTTGATTATGCTGAGGTCTTGTGATGGAGCTCTGGCTGAACTTGAGATCTTCATGTTTCCAATATGCTGGAATACAACCACGGGCCAGTTCACAGTTCGTAATTCTGGTTTACTTCATAAGCTTATAATGCACCATGATGGTTTGAATGTGATTGTATGTCCTGCATAAGCTCAGGTGTTAAAACTGAACTTGTAACTTGGATCTCCAGCCACCTGGCTGGAGGTGTGTGTGTGTGTGTGTGGGGGGAATGAATCCTGGGGTCCAACCTAAAGAGTATGTTTCAGGGCAGATGTGATTTCATTCCAAAGGTGTGGAGAGCAGTCAGCTCTGGCAGAGTACTTGCTTGGGGCTTTTGGTGATTTGCTGGCTGTTTGGTGTTTTCTCACGGCTTATATTTACGAATAGAAGCCAGCTGTTTCTGCTAATTTGATGGAACTTCCCCTGGATCTATAAGCTGAAATAAATGCCATTCTCATAAACTGTGTCTAGTTTCAATGTTCACTAGTGAAGCTATCTGCAACATGCACTAACTTTAAAAAAACTTTTGCTTCAGATGATGGCCTTAGGCTGCTTAGGTTTGTCCTGAGGGGGCAGGCTTCTGCAAATGGCTTTTCCTCCTGTAGCTGACCGAAAATAATGTAAAAGTCAGTATACAAAACTACCTTAGGCATGGCTAAGAGTAGGAGTGTGATGGCTGCCTTGTTTGGAATGAACAATTCTGTGCTGGAGACGTTTTCACTCAAAATCTATTACAGCTGGGAAGTTAATCTGCTTTACAAAAGTTCTGCCCACTTTCCATGTTATTTTGATTTTTTTGTTTAGGGTATGTGGGTGTGTGCATGTGCACATGTGTATGCAGAGGCAGATGTTGGGTGTCAACCTGTTGCTCAAGTCATTTTCACCTACTTTATAAACATTGTTAATTCAAGTTTATGGAACAGTCTATTCTAAATAAGCCATTAAAAAAATATCAGTTTCAAGCTGGGCATGGTGGTGCACTCCTTTAATCCCAGCACTTGGGAGGCAGAGGTAGGAGGATCACCATGAGACTACATAATGAATTCCAGGTAAGCCTGGGCTAGAGCGAGACCCTACCTCAAAAAACCAATATACATATAAAATCAGTATCAGGCTGGAGAGATGACACAGTAGTTAAAGGTGTTTACTTGAAAAGCCTGAAGACCTCGGTTTGATGACCAAGAACCCATGTAAACAAAGCTAGATGCACAAAGGGGCACATGCATCTGGAATTTGTTTGCAGTGGCTGGAGGTCTTGGTGTACCCATTCTCTCCCCCTTAATCTCTCAAGTAAATTAATATTAAAAAACATATATATCAGTTTCAAGAAAAAAACCCTGTCATTATTACAAATACCCAAGATAATCAACATAAAGAGAGGTTTTGTGGGGTCACTGGCCTGTGGCAAGGTTCTACCATAGGACCAGTGATGCCTTTCCAGGTAGTGGAAGCTCTGACAGGAGAGCAGCTGTGATGGTTTAGGTTTTGTTGTCAACTTGATCTTTTTAATTATCTTGGTGCTGCAGTCAGTCACACACTACAGGGATAAATCTTTAAACCAGGCAAAATTTGGGGAGGAAAGTATTTATTGAAACTATAGATTGAAGGGAAGTTTTGTAACAGTGAAAGAGGCTGGTACTCTTTCACAAGTCTGAGCAGAGAGGAACCCATCACCAACACCACATAGAACAGCAAAACAGGCAGGAGGGCCAAGTAGAGAATTTTTCCCCTTTATATAGCCTTAGGTTGGGGTCTTGCAACCCTATCCCAGACTTAAAGGCTTCCTGAGTCTCTAGAATTTCCTTCCCACATGGCCCACACAGGAAAGGATGTTTACTCCCAGCTTCTTTGAGCTTCTTTACATCCTGCCCCTTGCTGAGAGGCTGCCTTCCTGTAAACATCCTCAGAGACCCACCCAAGATCATTAAAAGATCCAAGTTGACAACAAAATCTAACCACCACACTTGGGTAGGCCAGCCTCTTTCGCTGTTACGGAACTTCCCCTCAATCTGTATTTTCAATAAATACTTTCCTCCCCCAAATTGTGCCTGGTTTGAAGATTCATCCCAGCGGCGTGTGGCTGATTACGACAGTAGCATACATACAAAAACACATTTGTGCTTCAGATTGTTACAAATGAATGTCCCGACAGTATTTATCTTGCTGTAAGCACCAAGCTTTCCATCTATCACTACTCTGGTCATGGGATCTCTTCCTGCCAACGTGAAGCTTTAGATGTTTTAGGTTGCACTAGTCACTCAGAAGATTCCTACTGTTTGCTTTCATGCATGATTATCATCTAAAATACTTCAATTTTCCTTTTGTTTGGAAAGATTTCTTTAAAAACATATATATTTCCCTTAGATGGAAAAAGGCAAGGAATAAAAAAAACTATATGAAGATTATATAGTCAGACCATCCATGTTCTCCATGAAGTATATGGTTGTTTTTTGCTACCACTGGATACTTACCCTGTTCTGATGGCCTGTGATGACATAATACGGTACTAAAAGCAGACTGAGGGGAAAAATGAAACATACATGGCAGGTTTGTTTGAAAGTATTTAATACACATTCACAAAGAGCATCGAAAAGCAGAATTAGAAGACTGATCTGGATGGATATTTTCAAGGCTTATTAGTATGCTCCCCTCTCTACTGCTCCCCATATCCTTGAGCAAAGACCCTCAAATGGAAGCCCCGCTCCCACCAAGATTCAGTGCAAATGAGAAGTGGCTTTATCATATTTTCAAGTTATTTCAAAATTTAAAAATCCAAATTTAAGAGGAAAGACATCCAGGCTCAGTTCACCTCAAAGCTTTCCAAACATTTAAACACCCGATATAAGGCATATGAGTGATGCTCGCTAATGTATTTTCCACATACAATGTTCTCGATCAAAAAGTAACCAGTTCAAGCAGTTTTTACCTACTCCGTACACATTGCTGATTCAAGTTCATGGGACAAGAAATGAGCTATTAAAAACACCAGTTAAAGCCTGGAAAGATGGCTCAGCAGTTAAGGCGCTTGCCTGCAAAGCCTAATAACCTAGGTTAGACCAGGTAAAGCTGTATACACAAATTGATGCATGTGTAGCAGCTGAAGGCCCTGGCACATCCATTATCTGTGTTCTCTCTTCTAACCCTCTTTGCTTGGAAAAAAAAACCACATCAGTTTCAATTTTGTTTGGCTCTTATTAATATATTTTATTCTTTTTAAAATAATTTCATTCTTTTGTTAGTCAAATTAAAACGAAACCCTTCTGGCAGGTGAAATGTTCCTAAAAGCACAGTGCTTAGTACATGACCTTGGGGAAAATGCAAGGGCTAGTTTTAGCACCCTCTGCTCAGACTGCAGAGCAAAGCGACATGAAATCCAAGGCTTGTGAACCTTATCTTTGGCTCTTGTAATCCTAAATCAACTACCTTCTGTAAACTATCTCCCATAGGTATTACATCCCAAACAGGATGCTGTCTTGGAGAAAACCCAGACATTTCCAGATAAAGTTCAAATTCCAGTACAAGAATAAGTTCAAATGATACTTGAAAAATCAGGTTGCCCAGGCAACGAAATCTCCTAAAGTCATTGTTTGCTGGGATAATTTGTATAGGCTTTGAACTTTAAACTTTTTGATGTACACAAGCATATGAACAACACCAAACTTGGGGATTCTCCTTGTACTGTTTGTTTTCCAGTTATACTCCCCTGCTTACTCAAGCTGTATATGTGCTTCAAATTATTTTCTTTTTAAAAAAATTCATTTGAGAGATGGGGGAGAAAGAGGCAGACAAAGAGAGTGGGTATGGCATGCCAGAGCCTCCTGCTACTGCAAATGAACACCAGATGCATGTGCCACTCGTGCACCTTGGCTTTACCTGGGAACTAGGGAATCAAACCCTGGCTATCAGGCTTCGCAAACAAGTGACTTTAACCACTGAACCACTTCTCCAGTCCCTGTATATGTACTTTTAATAGGAGTGTTAAAGAATCTTTAATCTATACTTAAATAAATCCATATTGAAAAATAAGATTTTACGTGTTTCTAGTTCAAAGCTTCACAGTATTGTGTGCTCAGAGCACCTTCTTTCTCTCTCCATATGTAACAATGAGCTGCTACCCAAGTGTTACAGTGAATGATTTCCAAGGCAAAGCTGAAATCACAGTAAACAAAAAGAAGGGATGTGATTAATGTCAGCACGTCAAGACTGCATTAAAGGGAATGACCACGATCGTGTAGGTGAGTGCAGAAAGACATTACAAGATCATTCCTACTGATCTAAATCTTTTGCCTCGGGCATGCACACACCACTACAACTTTACTGCCATGAAAACCGTCCATCCTCTGTAATGACGAGATGCAGCTCATCTTTCAGCACTGGAGCAAACATCTCTACCACTTCCCTAAGTCTCACCTGCAGTGAGAACAAGAGACACTGCATCTTGATTTTCCACTTACATGTGACTTAAATATGACCTAAGCTGACACACTGGATGTACGCAGGTAAAACCTATGGGCCCCCACAATGTCCATCAGGACAATGGACAACACAGAACCAACCCCTTGCTCTTCCAGAGTCACCAGAAGCAAGATGGGTTGTGGGAAAACGTTTGAAGTTAGGGTCATTTAAGGCTATTCAAAAACTTGGCGTGTTCCTCCCCTCTTGGCAGCAGGGTCTCTCCTCCTATCTTTGGACCAGTCTTTTCCTAGAAAAATGAGAGCACGTTAATAAGAATCGGCGTCACATGATTTACCTAAGTCATCAATTTAGCTACAAATTAGCACACAAGTGGTAAACTGCCACAGTCTGCACCTGGAATGTCCCCAAAGGCAGGCTAGGTACTCTTGGAAAGTAGCGGAACCTAACAGGCCGTCTTGGGTCACTGGGTGGGCCCTGGAAGCGGACTGTAGGACTGTTTCTTTCTCTTTTTCATACGAATCTATGAGCTAAACAGGCCTCCTTTGCCATAAGCTCCCACCATGATGTGTTGCCACACTGTGACAGGCCGAAAGATAACAGACTAAAACCCTCCAGATCTGTGAGCCAAAGTAACCTTTTTGTTTTTTAAGTTGGTTATCACTGTCTGATACTGTGTCACAGTTATGGATTAACATGCATACCTTTAGCATTCCGTCCCGTTCCCATTTGTAAAGGCCACAATTACTGAAATAGAAAACATGGGTTTACTCTGGCGAGGAAGTGACACTCTCCCCACACATAGACAACAGAGATGGAGGGAGGTCACTTAGGCGAAAAGTGTCCTTGCATTCAAAGAGGACCTGCTTAAGGTGGGATTCATATTATAGGTCACATCTATGGATATGCTCTAAACCTATGGAGACCAAGCACTCTGCTGACTCAAGAAAAGGTCGTCTGCTTCTCAGAAAGCTGGAGATTTCAGAGATGGAGGTTCAGGTGATGCATGGTACAACAGTGCCACACATACTGCAGTGATCAATACAAGCTGGGTTTCATTTTATTCTTGTCAGACAAGATATTGTAGGTCAAGAACTGACAAGAAGAAGGCATGAAAAGCACCATTCTTAGAAGATTAAGTGCCACCTGGGGCTGGAGAGATGGCTCAGCGGTTAAGGCACTTGCCTCCAGTGCCTAAGGCCCCGGGTTCAATTCCCCAAGACCCACAGAAGCCAGACCCACAAGGTGGTAGACTCTCTCTCTCTCTGCTTAAAAATGAATAAATAGGGCTGGAGAGATGGCTCAGAGGCTAAGGCACTTGCCTCCAGGGCCTAAGGCCCCGGGTTCAATTCCCCAGGACTCACATGAACCAGACCCACAAGGTGGTGGCCCTGATGTGTTTTCTCTCTCTCTCTCTCTCTCTCTCTGTATCTCTCTACTTGAAAATGAATAAATAAAACATTTTTTAAAAAAAAATAAAAAAAAAAGAATAAATAAAATATTTTTTAAAAAAAGATTAAGTGCCACCTGGAGGCTGAATATCACTCACTGCTTACCCAGATACTCCCGGTGTAACCATCCATATTCTGCATTTCACAAACATTTTTGAGGACCTACTAGGCAAGGTAACCTATTAAATGTTGGGGATGCAGCAGCACAGGGAGAAGGGGCCTGCCTTCTAAGGGTCTCACAGTTCTAGGCTTGGTGGTATCAGGAGACATAGGAAGGCATGGGATGATGGACACCAACAGAGTTAAGAACTTCATTGGACAGAGAACCCCAAGTAATTCTCATACCTGCAGTGCTTCTTCGGGAGCCTGTCAAGTGAGATAGCCCTGTTTCCACAGGGACACTTGAAAAACCTCTTTACACCATCATGCCAGTGGATGGTGTGCTGTTCACTGATACAGGTCTCCAGGGGCTTGAAGTGGGTATAGGCACACTGCACAGACCAACACAGAACACATCTAGTGAGGAGCTCTGAAGGAGTAGGAGCTGCTATCCCAGCCCTCCAAGGCAAGAAAACTTCTGGTCTCCCATCAGCACCCAGGTCATTGCAGGGACTTGACCAACTTATCTTTATGTCATTTCATTTTGGTTTTCTGAGACAGGCACTACTATAGGCAGGGTATTATAGCCTGAGGGCTGTCTTGGAACTCAGTAACTCAGGCTGGCCTCAAACTTGTAGTGACCCTCCTGCCTGAGTCTCCCAATTGCTGGGATTACAGTCACTATGCCTGGCTCTCAGATGATTTATTGACTCCATCTCATACCATCACCATGTTTTCTAATGTCCCTCATTCTGGGCAAGCAAGAGGCACACAAAAACCTTCTATAACATTAGGATGTTAGCAGTCTGGAGGGATAGGCCTGTAATCCCAGCACTCAGGAGGCTGAAGCAAAAGTATCACAAGATCAATTCCAGACTGGGTTACATAGTACCTTCCAGGCCAGTATGAGCTACATAGTGAGACGCTGTCTCAACAAAATTGTTTTCCAGTTCAGCCAAGGTCTCCAGGACATCAGTACATCAGAACTTGACAAAAGAGTACTAAGGGATCCAGTCTTCAGACAGAAAGAAGTTGAAGGATTGTCTGTGGAACTGGGAGCTATGATCAAACAGGAGAATCTCCCCTACCTACACTTCACTATACAGCCCCACAGCAAGGTCAGGCAGGGAGCCCTTTTGTCTATCCTAGGCTGTTTGTTTTCCAGCCTAATTAAATGGCACATCACAGATATGGCCCCACACCCCACAGTTCTCAACATGGTGCCGAGTTGCATCAGCACAAACAGGGGCCACGATCCAAGGCCCCGCCTTGCACTCACCGTCTTGCATGTCACTACCCGACACTTCACTTCCCTGATGTTCCTCATCTTTTCCTCCATTTGTTCTTTTTTCACCAGTGGCTCGAAATAGGATTCCTGCAGCTCAGCCTCGGTCTGAGTAACAAACCACAAACACAGGAGTACTTGTACCAAATCCAATATATGCTCAGGCAGCATGCTAAGAATAACTCAGTAAGTACCCCAATGATTCACTTTAGTAGTAGTCAGAACATAACCGAAGAGACTGGGTAAATGTTAGAGGACCATACACACTACTTCAAATACTGCAAACCAAAAACAATACATAGAGAAGAGCCCTTAAAATATTAAAGAAAAAAAAAAAAAAAAAAAAAAAAAGAATAGTGAAAGCACTTTGTAATGGTTTGACTACTTAGGTGTCCCCCACAAACAAATGTGTTCTGAATGCTCAATCCCCAGCTGTTGGCAGTTTGGGTATTGGAACCTTGTTGGAGGTGGGCTTATGGGGGTTATAAGCCAGCTTTCCCTTGCCAGTATTTGGCACACCTTCCTGCCATTGTTTGCAGTGCTGTGGTGGAGGTGATGTCTACCCTCTGCTCATGCCATCATTTCCCCTGCCATCATGGAGTTTCCCCTCGAGTCTGTAAGCCAAAATAAACCCATTTCTCCACAAACTGCTTTTGGTTGGGTTCTTTTTTGAGCAGCAACTAGAAGTTAACAATAATGCACTTGGTTCTGAAAATAATAAATTCAAATGAAAAGCCACTAACATTGTGTACAGTGTCATTAAGTTGAGCACATACCAGCTGGCAGCTGACTTGCACTTTTCCAGTGCAGATTCCACATAGGGAGGGTCCCTCTAACCCCCAGGAATGACAGCCCTGTCTGATAGGTTCTGGTCTCCACACCAACTACTTGGCAGTAGAGCTTCCCAAATGCTTTGAACAGGGAGCAAGGACAAGGGCAGGGAGATGTTTATATAGAACGAGGACAATGCTCTGCAGTCAGTACAGCTACGCAAGGCAAGAGGACACTTGCCTTTGGCACATAAGAGGAAGGAACTCAGCTCTCAAGACTCTTAGGGTGGTTCTAGAATCTCGCCCAAGGAGAAGACAGTTTACAAGACTTCTAACCATCTTGTTAGTTACTAATCAATAATCAGATGAGTAGCTCATTGGGAGCAGTGGTACACCTTAGGGGATATTCTGAAATTCTGTAGGCACTTTTCTATTAACTCTACCCCTGTGCACTATACACAGTCAGTCCTTGTCCTGTAAGGATGCTATGTGTTCCAGGGAACACCCATGTGAGAAACCTGATCATAACCCCAGAACAGAACTGTTTCCTATACAACCTGACAATATTTGTGCATGGTTTAAAATACACTAAAATACACTGTTCTGAAAGCACAGCCAGACAGCTCCTGTGTATAATGAGGGATGACTATACTTTGGTTTCTCAGTATTTTTTTTCCCAGACAGGGTCTCACTATATAGTCTAGGTCAGCTTGAACACACCATGAAGTCCAGGCTTGCCTCAAGCTTCCAGTGAAATTCCAATCTTAGCCTCCTGCATTCACCTTAATTATTAGTTCAGTTAATTCACTATTAAAAAAAAAAAAAAAAAAAAAAAAAA